>CAJQUW010016010.1:0-11188 GCA_907163375.1 Prostheceraeus crozeri | reverse complement strand
ATGTGATTACCATCCCAAATCTTTTCTATAGATAGGGGAGTATCCTTGTCATCTCTCGCCTTCTCCACTCCTTGAGCAAGAGGAGTCAGGAATGTCCGTTTTTTATATTTAATGTCACGTACTGCCTCAATAATATCAAGTTGGTGGCGAATGATACGGACTCACAGGGAACAGATATGTATTCCCCATACTGATTGTGCATTATCTTGACATCCGTGGAAGGGAGCATTCCCGTTTGGAGTACTACGCTATGATCATCATAACGCAAGGCTTGTTTAAATTTACGCTGTAGCGGTGTAGGATTATGTACCTTTGATGTTTCTTCCACTGGCCTCAGTTGTAGATGATCTGACCGTAGCGAACCTTGTAACGTTTGACCGCCATTTTGTCCTACTAGTGCAGCAGATGGAGTAGATGCCTGAAAATGAAAAAAGATTGTATTAAGTTTACGTTCAAGGGAGGAAGAGGGAGGGGGAAGTAGCGACTTACCATTTTAGTTGGGTAATAGAACAGGGAACTAGAGAGAGAGAAAAAGTGCGTCAGTCACTCGTGTGATTCAACGATGGAATGATTCTCCTTTTCTCCACCACAAACATAAACCAAAACTGTGGAAAGGCTCGCTATTTATAAAGAAATTGCTTTGATGTCTCATTGGTATGATGATCCTCATTGGACATATTATACATCAAGCTGATTCCAAATCTGCATCCGTTTTTCCCATCCGATGCATTCGTTTTTGAAGCTAGAGCCCAAAACCGTTCCCAAATTCTAACTCTGTCGTTTTTCGCCAATGTCCCAAAATCTTAAATGGGGTCTCACATATTAACGAAGACAGATAGGAACAAGCCGATTCTTTCACTGAATTTGTCTCACTCTTAGCTTTCAAACGAGCTATCGCACGACAAAATCCGTCCACTGGAAGCCAAAATCGAAGCAAGCTGTCCAGAGAGGGGGGGGACGTCAGTGAAATTTCAAAATTTGATGAAAAATGTTTTGGTGACGGTCCCAGGTCGAAATTCCACACTTTGGAAAATTTTCAAAATTTTACCCATACAAAGTCACTCTGACACTTAGGATTTTTTCAGGTGAGCGAGCTCCGACCTAAAATCTTGTAACCGCTCTAACTTTTGAACGAAGACAGATAGGAACAAGCCGATTCTTTCACTGAATTTGACTCACTCTTAGCTTTCAAACGAGCTATCGCACGACAAAATCCGTCCACTGGAAGCCAAAATCGAAGCAAGCTGTCCAGAGGGGGGGGGACGTCAGAGAATTTTCAGAATTTGATGAAAAATGTTTTGGTGACGGTCCCAGGTCGAAATTCCACACTTTGGAAAATTTTCAAATTTTTACCCATACAAAGCCACTCTGACACTTAGGATTTTTTCAGGTGAGCGAGCTCCGACCTAAAATCTTGTAACCGCTCTAACTTTTGAACGAAGACAGATAGGAACAAGCCGATTCATTCACTGAATTTGTCTCACTCTTAGCTTTCAAACGAGCTATCGCACGACAAAATCCGTCCACTGGAAGCCAAAATCGAAGCAAGCTGTCCAGAGGGGGGGGGACGTCAGCGAAAATTTTTTCTCTCCGATTTCGCTGGAAACATCCTTCCTAACCCAAAATTTCACGTAGATTCCGAATCTGGCCTCCGTTTTCTCATCCGATGCTTCGTTTGGGCGCTACACACCAAAACGTCCCAAATTCTAACTCTGTCGTTTTTTTTCGAAAATGGTGAAAATTTTTTCTCTCCGATTTCGCTGGAAACATCCTTCCTAACCCAAAATTACACGTAGATTCCGAATCTGACTCCGGTTTTCTCATCGAACCACTCCTTCACTCGAAACAACCCATTTACAACCAACATTCAGCAGATTTGCACCAAAAACATCACACACTAAGCCTCAACACTAATCCTGCGTCGGTCCCAGTCAACCCATACGAGACCAAACACATCCGAGTCTCACACTCGGTCATACCCGCCGAGGGGGGGGGGGAGTCAGCGAACATGTTGTGAACCCACCTGTTCGGCACACCCGACAGACTCTGTCGTTCAGAGGGGGGGGGACTCAACCCAAGCACCACGGCGGCCGACCACGACACTCTGCCGTTCCAGAGGGGGGGGGGTAGTTCCAGCCCGATGGCGCCATCTAGCGCATCTGGTGTTTGTCCTTCCTTACTACTGACATTCGAATGGCCAGGAGCATTCAAAACGCTGTTTCTGTTACAAAAATGCAGATTATCGAAATAAAGCATCCAGAATAATGCCCATGCAATGAAATATTACTCGGAATTGAGTAATGAATTGAAAAATGACCATGTTGTATGCCTATCAAAATTCTTAAGATGCCGTGAGCTCTCTGATGATACCGATCTGAAGTGCAGATGAAACAGGGAAGCAGATGAACAAATCCATAGAATAGTCGAGTCAAACACTTAATTTGTTCCTAGGGCTTTTTAAAGAAATGTCCGACCAACATCTTCGGATAATGAAGAAATGATTTCTGCGTCGTCAGGCCAATCGGTAACCATGACATTTCAGTAGTGATCGAATATTTAGAAGGAAACTATATTTGATAAACATATTGAGGGGAACGAGGGAATAATTGCAAGCTCATAAACTTGTAATCTTATCAAAGCGGCATAAAATAATGTTCGACTCAAACTAGTGCAAAAGCTATCATGAGCCCACTCTGTAAGATTACATCGGTACCAAATAACAAAATCGAGCTGCAATAGCACCGAGAAGCATTGAAGATAATCCATAACGGCGAAGAAATATTTTCTTCCAAGTAATCACATCGAGGTTTGCGTAGCACCGCATGAAAGCTGAAGAATATCTCAGATTTAAAAAAAAACATTTTTGATACACAAATGAAAAGGCGTGGGAGGTTCCTAAATCTCTATTGATTGATGAATATAGAAGAGCATACCCATTGGCGTCTCATACAGAACTTAAACCGAATTCGACTTCACAATTTTTTGCACAACATTCTATGTGATAATTGCTAATTGACCCAAGCCAATGCCATTCTCTTCCGGAGATGCCTAAACGAGACCAACACAGATACAAGGATGCAAATGATACCTTTCATTGAGTATGAAACTATAAGAGCTGTCGTACAAAACGATTATCATGGAAAAATATCGTGTACCTCCTAGCACACCTAACTTCTGCAGCTGCCTAAGTTGTAACTGCCTACCCTTGCCTAGAAAGCAGTTACAAGGATATTTGAAAGATGCTCTGACTACTCATGGCATGATAATTGAAAATGGTGAAATATTTCAAGATTTTTACTTATTGTTTCTTTTCTAGATGTGCAAAATTTTTCGATTACCATCCAACAATCATCTTCAGGACAAACACCTAGATAAGAGAAGTTAAAACATGTACGATGAATTTGAAATGATATTTACAATGAATGATGTGACATGAGCAAAAATAGGTCTACTTGAGCCTACATCCATATACTTCCACTATAACCGCAAGTGTATTGATTTTCCCGGCAAAAATTTTCAGTTCGTAAGATTTACATGTTGCCAATAATTCCTACGACATCAAATAAATGTCGCTTCTGACCTTCCCTATGAAAGTTTCATCAAAAACAGAGTTGTCAGGAACAATCTTGTGAGAAGACTAAGTAGAAAGCCAGTGACACACACTCGACCAGCGCCCCCCCCCTCTGGACGGCAAGTGTCGTGGTCGCCGCCGTGGTGCTTCGGGTCTGAGTCCCCCCCCCTCTGCAACGACAGAGTGTGAGACTCGATGTGTGGTCTCGTATGGTTGACGTGACCGACCGCCTAGGTGACGTTGCCGACCGCCTAGGTTGACGTGGGCGACCGTCCTAGGTTGACGTGGGCGACCGGCTAGTGTCGTGATGGTGACATGGCTGCCAGATCGATTCAGCGTGAAATTCTGCATCGGTAGGGTTAGTTTCAAGGCAATCGGTGAGAAAAAATTTTCAACATTTTTCGAAAAACGACAGAGTTAGAATTTGGGACGTTTTGGTGTGTAGCGCCCAAACGAAGCATCGGATGAGAAAACGGAGGCCAGATTCGGAATCTACGTGAAATTTTGGGTTAGGAAGGATGTTTCCAGCGAAATCGGAGAGAAAAAATTTTCGGCTGACGTCCCCCCCCCTCTGGACAGCTTGCTTCGATTTTGGCTTCCAGTGGACGGATTTTGTCGTGCGATAGCTCGTTTGAAAGCTAAGAGTGAGACAAATTCAGTGAAAGAATCGGCTTGTTCCTATCTGTCATCGTTTAGATGTGAGACGCCATTTAAGATTTTGGGACATTGGCGAAAAACGACAGAGTTAGAATTTGGGACGTTTTGGGCTGTAGCTTCAAAACGAAGCATCGGATTGGAAAACGGATTTCAGATTTGGAATCAGCGTGAAATTCTTTATCTGTATAGTGATTTTCAAGGCAATCGGCGAGAAAAAATTTTCAACATTTTTCGAAAAAACGACAGAGTTAGAATTTGGGACGTTTTGGTGTGTAGCGCCCAAACGAAGCATCGGATGAGAAAACGGAGGTCAGATTCGGAATCTACGTGAAATTTTGGGGTAGGAAGGATGTTTCCAGCGAAATCGGAGAGAAAAAATTTTCGGCTGACGTCCCCCCCCCTCTGGACAGCTTGCTTCGATTTTGGCTTCCAGTGGACGGATTTTGTCGTGCGATAGCTCGTTTGAAGCTAAGAGTGAGACAAATTCAGTGAAAGAATCGGCTTGTTCCTATCTGTCTTCGTTCAAAAGTTAGAGCGTTTACAAGATTTTAGGTCGGAGCTCGCTTACCTGAAAAAATCCTAAGTGTCAGAGTGACTTTGTATGGGTAAAATTTTGAAAATTTTCCAAAGTGTGGAATTTCGACCTGGGACCGTCACCAAAACATTTTTCATCAAATTTTGAAATTTCACTGACGTCCCCCCCCTCTGGACAGCGTGCTTCGATTTTGGCTTCCAGTGGACGGATTTTGTCGTGCGATAGCTCGTTTGAAAGCTAAGAGTGAGACAAATTCAGTGAAAGAATCGGCTTGTTCCTATCTGTCTTCGTTCAAAAGTTAGAGCGGTTACAAGATTTTAGGTCGGAGCTCGCTCACCTGAAAAAATCCTAAGTGTCAGAGTGACTTTGTATGGGTAAAATTTTGAAAATTTTCCAAAGTGTGGAATTTCGACCAGTGAACGTCACCAAAACATTTTTCATCAAATTTTGAAATTTCACTGACGTCCCCCCCCCTCTGGACAGCTTGCTTCGATTTTGGCTTCCAGTGGACGGATTTTGTCGTGCGATAGCTCGTTTGAAAGCTAAGAGTGAGACAAATTCAGTGAAAGAATCGGCTTGTTTTTTATCTGTCTTCGTTTAGATGTGAGACGCCATTTAAGATTTTGGGACATTGGTGAAAAACGACAGAGTTAGAATTTGGGACGTTTTGGGCTCTAGCTTCAAAACGAAGCATCGGATGGGAAAACGGATTATTTCAGATTTGGAATCAGCGTCAAATTCTTTATCTGTATGGTGAGTTTCAAGTCAATCGGAGAGAAAAAATTTTCAACATTTTTCGAAAAAACGACAGAGTTAGAATTTGGGACGTTTTGGTGTGTAGCGCCCAAACGAAGCATCGGATGAGAAAACGGAGGCCAGATTCGGAATCTAAGTGAAATTTTGGGTTAGGAAGGATGTTTCCAGCGAAATCGGAGAGAAAAAATTTTCGGCTGACGTCCCCCCCCTCTGGACAGCTTGCTTCGATTTTGGCTTCCAGTGGACGGATTTTGTCGTGCGATAGATCGTTTGAAAGCTAAGAGTGAGACAAATTCAGTGAAAGAATCGGCTTGTTCCTATCTGTCTTCGTTCAAAAGTTAGAGCGGTTACAAGATTTTAGGTCGGAGCTCGCTCACCTGAAAAAATCCTAAGTGTCAGAGTGGCTTTGTATGGGTAAAAATTTGAAAATTTTCCAAAGTGTGGATTTCGACCTGGGACCGTCACCAAAACATTTTTCATCAAATTTTGAAATTTCTCTGACGTCCCCCCCCCTCTGGACAGCTTGCTTCGATTTTGGCTTCCAGTGGACGGATTTTGTCGTGCGATAGCTCGTTTGAAAGCTAAGAGTGAGACAAATTCAGTGAAAGAATCGGCTTGTTCCTATCTGTCTTCGTTCTAAAGTTAGAGCGGTTACAAGATTTTAGGTCGGAGCTCGCTCACCTGAAAAAATCCTAAGTGTCAGAGTGACTTTGTATGGGTAAAATTTTGAAAATTTTCCAAAGTGTGGAATTTCGACCTGGGACCGTCACCAAAACATTTTTCATCAAATTTTGAAATTTCACTGACGTCCCCCCCCCTCTGGACAGCTTGCTTCGATTTTGGCTTCCAGTGGACGGCTTTTGTCGTGCGATAGCTCGTTTGAAAGCTAAGAGTGAGACAAATTCAGTGAAAGAATCGGCTTGTTCCTATCTGTCTTCGTTCAAAAGTTAGAGCGGTTACAAGAATCTAGGTCGGAGCTCGCTCACCTGAAAAAATCCTAAGTGTCAGAGTGACTTTGTATGGGTAAAATTTTGAAAATTTTCCAAAGTGTGGAATTTCGACCTGGGACCGTCACCAAAACATTTTTCATCAAAATTTGAAATTTCACTGACGTCCCCCCCCCTCTTTATCGAACTTGCATAATTCACAGGGTATATAAGAACGGATCGGGAGAGGAAATTTCACTAAGTTGAGAAACGGACTACAGGTAATGAGATCGTTCTCTCTTGAGGTCCGATATCGGACTTCTTGACTCTACATTGCTGAATTATCAGCTAAGGTGTCCAGACTTATAGGTTAGTCCAGTATAGGCATGACTGAACCATTTGATGAATAGTAGGCCGAAATCTTCAAAAACGGCTATAACTTTGGCTTCTACAAGTCCTTTAGGGGGGACTTGATTCAAAAAAACATTTCGACAGCGTTGCTATGCTGAATGGTTGGGGTGGACAGAACTTACTTATAAACGTTTTATGAGTTAGGGGGGTTACTTTAAATAAACTACTGAAAAAAATATTTTTTAAAAATTTTCATATTTAATGATAATTAATTAAAGTTTTGAATAAAATAAAAGCCAGCAGTCGTTTATGAGTCTCTCTGTGGACTTGGGTCGTTTCCTCTTGTAAAATAAACACTCCACACAGGGTTTTTTTTATTTTGTTCATGTCAAATAACTGGGGCCCCCGGATACAACACAGTGATATGACGCACGCTCTGTGCCGATACGAGGTTGGATTTGTGGGTCGAGGCCTTGGAGCTGGGATAAGATACCCCTCTGGAGTTTTTAATTGCCATGTAACGGATTCAAGAAAGCTTAAACACCCAAACGGTTTGCTGACTTGCTATCAAATGTTTGGTGACTTAGTCTTGTTGTTCAATACATATCAGGCAAGTAGTATTTCCTGATAAAACCACTTGCTATCCAAATTTTACTTCTATTCTTTACAGGGGGTAATTATCATGACGAAAGCGGGGAGGTTAGAGTAACGCCAATGGGGATGCTAGTGGGGGGGCAAGTGCAGTTGTTGGCAAGATTGGCCCAGAGGGTAGCGACAAATCAAGAAGCCAAAACAATTTTTAAAAGAAAAAGATGGGGGACGATGGGCCATATAGAGGAAAGTGAATGTTGAGGAATTGTGTGGTGTCTTCTTGTCGCGGGGAAAATGTGTGTGTGATGGGGGATGAGAAGGAATTAATGAAGGCGCATTTGGTCCCAGTGTGGAGAGTGGGGGGGAAACATCTGGAGAGAAAAGGGGGTTCAAGGCATGGTTTGAGAGGGAGAGTTGTTGGAGAGGGAAAAGAGGTGACAAAAGGGGCGGTTGGGCAGCGATACAGGGGGGGGAACGTTGAATTGGGGAGATAGTGGTGGGAGGAATGCGTGTATGTGAGGGGTGTTCAGAAAAAGGGGGGGGTGATGGGATGTTCGAATGAGGGGAAAGTTGAGTTGAGAGCGAATATGAAGAAGATGGTGGATGTTGATTTGGATGCGGTGATGGATGATTTGTTTGGAGACATAGGGGATTTGAAGTAAGAGTGGGAGGCGAGGGGGGGAGGATAGAGTGGCTAAGCCCGATGGCCAGCGTCATCGCCTACGGCAGCAGACGAGGCGTATGACCACGGGGAGGTTTTTTGTAGAGGAAGTTGAGAAATGATAGGATCTCGGTGTGTGACTGGCTTTTGGAAAAGCTTAATAATAGAAAAAGTTTTGGAAAGGAGAATAAGGGAGATGAGGCTGATGGTGAAAGGTTTGAAAAAGTTTTGATGGGGCTTATAGGGGCAACAAGGGGTAGGAGTTGGAGAGCTTGAGGAGGTAAGAAGCAGGAGAAGGAATGGATGGCGGTAAAGGAGCGAGTTGATGAGGAAGGTGCAGGTTTAGTGGTGGAGAGTTTGCAGGCGAGTGTGTCGAGGAAGGATGAAGACGGATAGGAAGCGGATGCGAAGCGTGGTGAAGGAGACGTGGAGGAGGTGGAAGGTTATTAATAAGGAGGTTGGAGGGGTGAAAGTGGGAGCCCCCGGGGTTGGGGGACTGCATTGCAGCGTTTGAAGTGTCGAAAAAGGGGAGAGTGTTATGAACGTCCCTCATCTTCCCCTCTTTGAGACACAATGTTGTGTGGCGACGCCCCCAAAACCAACTCGGATGAATCCCAACGAGGCACAGCAGTTGTTTATGAGGGCGGGACGGGAAGGACCGATGTCTGCCACAATGGGGAGTATGGGAAACGTTTAACGGGTCAGCTTTGGGAAGGATACTTTCCGTTTCGTCCCGAAAAATGTTCGGAAGAAAAAGTTTTCCCCCAGTAAGGCTTCCTCCAACATTGATCATTTTTTGTAAGCTCATTCTAATCTCCTATTCTTTTTTCTTTCGGAGGTTTTTTTGTCAGAAAGAGTGAGGGAGGAGTTGGTCCGGTGGGGACGGGAGACCGACACGGGGGTGGACCCATGGTGGGGCTCTTTTTAAGGGGCCAAACCTTTTCTAATGCAGGGCTAAATGCCGGTTCCCAAGCCCGCCCACATATCACGACGACTATGGAAAACTGGCAGGGGAGGGGAAAGAAAATAAATTATGGGAATGGAAATGAAATGGTGGCGAGGACCCCCCCACCTTCCACGGCGCCCACACGCCCACATAACCACCCACTTCTCCTCTTCCGTAAGGTCCTGAACACAATTGCTCTTTAACAACATTGGGAATTCCGGCAGATCGGATTGCTATCCCTTTGTAATCAGAAAGTGTAAAAGCTATCTTAATTTTTTATTTGGCGGATAACTATTTCATCTATTCAATCATTCGTTCCAATATGAAAAAATGTTTTTAAGATTTATCACAGTTAGGGACTAAGGCTGCTTACTATTTTTCCCAAATTGAAAACTGTCTTTACATGGGTTAAACTATCATTCACACTTAACCCCATGCCGCAGGGTCTAACAAGCTTCTTTACACATGGATCGCAGTCCGATTGGCCATCCCTGTAATCTAGGAAGGGTCGGTAAAGGCTACTTCTTTAATTTTTATTTGTATCCACCTATTTCATCTATTCATCATCGTTCCATATTGGATATTGTTTTTAAGATTTCCAAAGTTTAGGGGGGGGGGACTAAGGCGTGGCTAACTATTTCCAAATGGAAAAGGTATACAATGGTTAAATCATCCACTTAAACCCATCCGTAGTCTAACAAGCCTCTTCCACATGGGATCGCAGGTCGATTTGCTATTTCCGTATCAGAAGTGTAAAGCTAATTCTTACTTTTTTTTGGGACACTATTTCATTCTATCATATCATTTCCGGGGGCATATGAAATGGTTTTAAAGATTTACCAAGTTGTTGGGGGGGGTGAACTACGCCGTGGCGCTAATATTTCCAAATGAAAAATGATATTACATGGGTGAAAAAATTCAATCCACACTGAAAGCCCCCATTACAAAAGTTTACCGGTCAAGTATGGGAACAAGCAAAAGCTAAATTACGAATAATATAAATATTTTTATTATGGGGCAATGTATTTCCCAAAAAAGGGTGTTCTTTCTTCGGTCCAATATTCAGGTCCCAGAGGGGATTATGGTCTTTAACAGAGATAACAAAAAAATACAGGTTTTCCAGGTTGCTTGTTTTAATTCGTTCTTCCCATGCGAGGAGCCTCACTTTATCAAGATTTTTTTAACTCCCACTCTTGGGCCATGTTCGTTGGCTGGGAGTTAGGGTTTGTTACTCCACGCCCAATTATAAGTGGGTTGGAGGAATTTCGGGTTGTGTATTTCTCCATCTCAACATCGGTCAATGTTTCGGTACGTGGATGATCCTTTCGCCACTCACGGGCTGTTATGGGTCGGGGAACACTCCCTTACTTTCACATACACTTCTCCTTCTTTCCTCGCGTTCCGTGGTTCTTGGCAACTTTCGTCTATTGTCCAAGTGGTACCCTTTTCGCCACCTTTCGGCTTTTTTCTTGGGTGGATTTTGGGTGTTGTAACGAGCCGCCTATGGGTGTTATGTAGCATGGAGAAGGGGAGAACTTTTTGTTGTATCGATTGTTGGTTGGAGGGGGCTTGTCATGTTGACTGTGAATAATGACTTTGAAATGTTTTCTAATTCTTAAGTATCAACAAGCAACCAATCAGAATGAACATCCAATGAATGAAGAGAATGAAAGTATATAAGCAAAGTGACATCCGTATCATTTCACTCTGTCTTTGAGACGCATAAGTGAACTGTTGTCTAGCGAATTCTGTATTTGAGGCGTACAAGTGAACTGCTCTTTAGTGAATTCCAAATTTGAGTGAAGTCTCTATCTTGTTCAAGTATCAAGCTTAAACATAATTTCGTTCAAATGGTAAGTTGAAAATTTCCTCTCTCATCTCCCTCAAACGTGTGGCTAATAGCATCTTCCTCAATTTCAGGCATCAACTTCATCACCAACACCCTCCCTTCTCGAGGAAAGTTTAGAGTTGTTGAGTCAAGGTAGGTTGTAACAATATACTGACACTTGAACAGAGATGAAAGAATGATTTCTCTTTCAGGTGATACCAGTTCCATCTCGTGCGAGTCCATATCAACATTGTCGCGGGAATGCGACGATCGGCAATGTGCTGACTGTGGACACATCTTCACGAGGAAGCGTGATCTCACCCGACACATCAAGCGAGGTGTTTGTCAACCTAAGCCGGCATCAAT
>CAJQUW010016009.1:0-143846 GCA_907163375.1 Prostheceraeus crozeri | reverse complement strand
TAATGAACAGCTAACGTTCATGCGCTCTTGTATTGCATTTTTTTAAGACGTATTTCAAAATTGTTTGCATTGCATGCATTCTGAGGATCTGTTTGCTACTCCACATTGATAGTATTATTTCTTTTATGTTACGCAACTGCTGCTTAAATTACGTGTATTGTCTATAGTATTTGATAACGTACATAGTGATTTTTGGCAACTGTACTTGTAAATAACGATTTTCATTTGTTCAAAATATACTTTCCTTTCTTTTTTTTTCTTATCTTTTGGCATTTTCAAGACATATGACAAACAATTGTAATATTATTGTTTCAATTTTTAACTATTGATGATGTTAGCATTTGATGACTGCATCAGTATACTTAATCGACTTATTATATAGAAAACCATTGTACAAAGTCTAACAGTAATCTAATAACATATGTCAATCATGTTTGAATCATAAACTGTGATTCACCGTATTCTATATTTAATCATTTTCCTTCATAATTAATGTAATTTAATCGAAATTGCACCTTGTGTTTATTGCCACAGCAGATCTTCGATGGATTGCCTATGGGATACAGCGGATTAGATCTGCCGTACACTGTAAACTGTGTAACACCAAGCTACTACAAAACCGATGTACAAAACGAAAATAACAAACTGTACGAAAGCGCTATTGGTTCGAGCTCATGCATTACGAAGCGATGGCTTTTCTATTGGATTATCATTACAACATCCAATGGAAAAGCCAATCGGGTTTCGTATGTAATGAACTTGAACAATAATGGCTTTTCCTACATTTTGCTATTCACTTTTTGTACACCATTTCGTAGTCAAAATCCGCGAGTTTCGTATAGTCTACAGTTTACAGTGGTTAGGGCAATTAATCGACTGGTGGAGATTATAGTCCTATGTTGTAAACTCATTAAAAGAGTACTAAAATTGAGGAATGAATCAACATCACAAACAACAACAGAAAAACCACAACAAGTTCGTTGCTTTTTCGACCCCAAACAGTTCTTTAAATGAGTACTAATTTCTTAGTCGTAGCTAGTACTCAGTTCAAGTTCAGGGAACTCCTTCTTAGTATTCCATTTGGGGACTTAATGAATGCAGTGTAGCGAGCCCGATATGAATTCACTTCACTTAAATTAAATACTAAAAGGATATTTGTGTGATGCAATCTATACATGGCTTCCTTACACGACTTTATGAAGCAGATATTGGAGTAGACCATTTGCTATTCAATTTCCAAAGAAAATACAGCAATGACTTTGCAAAACCGTAAATAGAGTACTCGTCTAATAGTCTGTCTTACTACTCTGTCCGCTATTGATACATAGTCCTCATCAACAAACATTCTCTGAATGCAACTTTCCATTTTGAATGCTGACTACTGCCTAGCAAACGATCTGATTGCCTTTCCATCTCATCGTTGTCATTGCGTTCGATGGAGGTGGGAAGAGATGCCTGCAATCTCCTCCAGAAATATGTGTCATGTCCAACTTAAAGATTAGGATCCTTCGAGGGTTACTCGCAATGACACTCCAAGTTCTCGTGGCTGATCAACATCATTCTTCCAATTTTACATACCACAAGATTCCGACTGCTTGTTGGGACGTGTGCACTCATAAACAAACCACATCAAAAAGCTTCCATAATAATAGTCAATCGTCCAGCAGGGCTTTGGATGCAACATCACACAGACTCCAACTTCTAACGGAAATCACATCAGATCCAATAATGTCTGAACGGGCAGATCCAGGCAGATGATGTAAATAAAGCCATTGGTCCCGCAGATTGTGACGACAATGACTGCTGTAAACGGAGTCCGTAAGCTCATTATAATTGATTGCTATGAGCGTCCTGTGTAAAGGGAATCCAACATCGTACTTCTTCTTATGGGCTACACGTAGTCCTAAAACATTGGGACGTACATCATCGCCCAGCTTGGCAGGCAGGGAGTCCCATAATATAAAGGATGATCGGAAGAGACGTCAGATTTACCGCTGTTTGATAAAAGAATCGCTGCCATAACATTCCCATCAATGAAAAAACTGATGTAGAAGAATGAGAGATCACCTAAACTGATCCTGTCTCTTTTTTTATTTCTGTATATTTGATAATGACTGGACACAATCGCTCCAACTGTTTTCCAAGTTAAAATTAGAATATTTCTTTGTTTTGGAATGACGACTCTCAGTTTGCTTGAAAATGGTGGCACCATGGATCTTTGATTATCTCTATGTTCTTCCCCCATTTGACCAGGAACGGCAAGGTTGTATCACAATCACACAAATTATTGGATTATTTGATGTTATATTTAAATCTTTTTCAGTAACGGTTAGTGACTTTAAACGTTTTTGGTGCATAAGGTTAAGAAATCTGATTTGAACATCAATGGAATAATCCTTTTCACAAACCGATTGAGTCCTTTAAAAACATCAGGGACTTAGATACTCAATTTTATTGTTATTGGAGGTTGATGGTCTGTCAGATCTGGCATATTACAGATATTCCTGGATGGATGCGTCGAATGCTTGCAGTTCACTAACATCAGTTGTCGAACAGTCTTCGAAAGGCAAACTACTATTCCAAATGGATGGGACCAATTGTTCCCGATTTGACTGTTATTGATACGAACATCTTGCGCTTTTAAATCCCTTTTGGAAGCGAAGAAAAGATTGAACAATACACTTCCATATGAGGATAAGATGTAATGAATACTATGAAAAAGGCACTGGAATTCTTTGGACAAACGGAGGTTCTTGTTGTTACAATTCCAATCTCAATTTATTGTCTACTGCGTTTCCAGTAACGAACACAAAGAAACTTTGCACGTACTATCTTACTTTTCATGTAGTTATTAAAGTCTGTCCTGCATTTCCTGGGCACTTTTTGTGTGTAGAGAATCTTTGGTCCTGGGTTAAAAGCTGGTACGAAACGTTTATTTGCAAGCTTATAAACGACAGAATAGCAGTCACAAGACACATTGTCGAGGGATTGTTATACAGCTTTAAAGTCATCAACTCCTTGCATAGGACGAGGTTTCGGTCCTGAAACATGTCTGCAGAAATGATAAGGATTGGATTTTACTCAGGTCGATGCTCCTCAATCCCTTGAAAGCTCTGATTGAGCCTGAAACGGAGATGTTTCATATCTGATTGTTTGATAAATACACATATTTCAACCAACATTGGAATATCTCCCACTCTGCAATGGAAAGATCGAAGATATTTGATTATTTGAATAGGAGATTGAATACATATTCTGAATGCAAAGGCAACAGGGATTTGCACTTGTCAGATTAGTTTGTGACTTACATCCCAAGGATTTTTAATGGAAACTTGGCTTTGAATGATGGAGGAATCTATTTCTTTAAGAAAGGTTGTGGCGACAAGTCGACCATATTGTAGAGCTCGAAATCCATAAGGAATGCCTTCAAAAACCGTCTCAAGGAATTCTGACTCAGGTTTAAAAGTTTTGTCTTCAGCGTATCATACAACAGGACCCCGGCAGTGAGAAATCTAATGATTCTGATGAGTGCCCACTTTGTTTCCAGAAAGATCTAAACAGCTGCACTTGTCGGACCCATCAATCCCAGAGGAATCATGTCTGGAGATTGTTTTTTCTCATTTTCACTTGAATCATTTTTGTATGTGGAAATTGGATGCGCGATGCTCATTTTTTGTGATCACAGTAGTATTAGAATTTACTCTCTGATTTCTGTGATTATCTAGAATATAATATCTCAAGCAAGTGAGAATAGTGTTTTCCGATCCAACCCTGAAACGAAAATTGAGACAATGCAGTGACATTGTACTCTGAGAAGCAAATAAATGAAAATGACATGGTCTCGTCTCTTTTGTGGCAAACATCTGTATATGTACTGAAGGTTTACTATTGTACCACTTCTGATGTCACTATGTTACAGTATCAAACGCGATTGTCTCCTACTGTACGCGTAGCATCCGTTTTTTGTAGGATATATATACACGCAGTCAATATCATGAACCCTCGATGGATTTTCGGAAAGCATTTGGACTGGAGTCAAGTAAAAATTCCCTCTAGAATTTTTCAGTGATTTTTGCTGTGCGAAGTCTTACACTATTGAAATCTTTATTGATCTTGATCAGGATAGCTTCGAAAGCGCTTATCCATTACTTTCGAAAAATGTTAGGACGCAATGAATCATTAGCTTCCAGCTAATTTTGGATAGAAATGTACTATTGTAGAAGGGGTGAAAGTTGGACAAAAAAGTCGCTTAATTTCTAAATGTATTCCGCGAGGCATTTTTCTGACGAATTCTCGTCAAGCTGCACGTTGTATTGTCAACAGATTAAACAACAATAAAACTTCTATATACAAAATGAAATATAAAAGAGGTGAGTTAAACTCTGTTGTCAAAAAAGTCAGAAGTCAGTAATCACGTGCGAACGTCATCACTGCTTGCTTTTGTATACACAATTAAGGTCTTCGTGACTTTGATGATCGTCGTGGCTCCAGAATTGGTAGTAACTTCCTCTTAAAGTTGGTCAAACAGAGCTACTACCATTTCTGGAAGGCGATTATCATCATACGTCACAAGACTCAGATTGCCTGTACAAAAACAAACAGTCGATGCAACCGTCTCTCGCACTGTCCTGTAGTCTGGCAGACTAGCACGAGTGTCTGCAGGGAAACGCGACCCGAGAATGAGAACTTTCACGGAATGATGTACATCATATGCCTACTACGTATCTGCATCGTCTGCCAGTTCCAGTAAGTTCCTCTTCTTAGTCAGACAGGATCAAAGATAAAACACATGTAAATCCAATGTGGACGCAAGATTGCAGTTTTTAGTTAAAATGAAATTTACGATTAAATCGAATTAAAATGAATTAATAAAATTAGATTTTTAAAATTAAATTAATGAAGCATATTGGGTATACATCATTCTCTGAAAGTTCCTCACTTTCGGATTCTCTCGTGCCCTGCAGAAACTAGTGCTGGCTGCCGGACTAGTGGAGATTCTAAACTGCTTACTATTTTACTTCAAAACTGTATTTAAAACGCATAATCCTCACCTGAAATCTTCTCTCAATCGTTTTACACACTCAACTTCCAATTCTCCACTACTATCAAAGTATTACCTCATCTCAATTAATTCTCTCAGGAAACCCGGTACCACCAAAATATTGGGACGAAGCTTCTTCGAAAGCACTCCAGAAATTACGGTATTTTCCTGCATCACACATTAGACGACTATCAATCAATAGTCAAAAGCGTTCTATTCCTTTGTTCTAAAGAAAAATTAGAAATACATCTACCGGTAGCAATTCTGTTATCCAATTTTGAGACAAATGTAAATGTTTAATGTACGGACATCGATAGATAAGAGACAGAAGGGATGTGGCCTATTGCCATGCGTCTTGCGTCCATTTTCAATCACCAGCTCATTCAGAAGACAGTTCTGTGGATCATTCTCTCTGGTGTGTCCCATCCTTGAGTGATAGGGAAGAAGGCCAATTCGCTTACACTGACACCAGCTAGTCCAATCAAAGTGGATAATTCCAAGACCAATAATTCAGCGACCTCTGTTGAAGAATTTTAGATTTGACATTACAGTCAGAAATGCCTCAATGAGCGAAGATTTGGCATTTTCTCATTCAGAACAATCGATTGATCATATGAACTGACAGGCAGTTTTGTTCACATGCAAATACAAGAGAATTGATGTAAATCTTCGTAGCTTTGGAGCAATTAAACGCCAATGACCAGGAGATGGTTTCTTATGCGTCAATCTTGCAATGCGTTGCTCGTCAGCAATTGACGTACAATAGCAGAAAGATTGAGTTGGGACAGTGTCATTGATTGAGAACCAATGCTCATGGGTGGAGGGGCCATCTGAATAGTAGGAGAAAACAATGCAAGTCTCATTCTGTTGAGAGAAATGTAGCTATAATGACAAGATTACATTGTGTTGTGTTTACAGTAAATGTTAAATGTTAGTGAAATGTTATCTGGTTGTCACTGCATATTAAAATGTGCTAATTATTTAATAAGTTGAAATGCAGAGTATTGTCGTCCTCTATGATATCAAAGCTATATACTATCCGAATTTGGTGATTCGTATAATCAGCGCCTTTGGTTTATTTACCACTGGCAAATGACAGATAATGGACCACCGTACATATCAAACTTTCATACACACTACACGTCTTTAGACTGAGGTCAAATTTCAGTTAGAAGTATTATCAGATATCAGTTGTAGGCTAAGTCAACAACACTCTCAACTAAGATGTAGCGCCGTTGGTCGGGTTCCCTAAAAATTTCGCAGAGAACACCCGAGTCGAAAACAAAATTTCAACCCGCCAACCCGACCCCGAACCTGATTGTCGGGTCGGATGCAAATGTCTGGACCCGAACCCCCGACAAAAAGTTTCCAGAACCTGACCCGAACTCGACCCCGATTATATTCGAAAAATCAGAAACATTTCTATATGTAAAAGCTAATGTGAAATACCGGGCTGGTAGACTAACTTCCTAGTTAGTGTTATTTTAAGTATTCTTTATTAAAATACGCAGTAGTTCAGTATACTTACTTTTCACTACAGCAGCTAATAAAGTAATTTTCAAACAACTATTAAATAAGTAGCATAATCTCACCCACGAAATTAATACGCATAAACCTACAATACATGACGAAAAAAAAAAAATTTATTCGGAAAAAAAAAAATCTTTAAACAAAAGAAAATGACTGCTTCGCGATATATTATAGGTCGTTGCAGCATACTCCTATCAAAACTCTGATTGAGACACTTTGACTCTCAAAAAATGGGTATTTTTAAATGAAGATGTTCAAGGTCGTTCCGAGCAGCTGAACTGCATCACTACATGTAACAACATAATTCTGCAGATAGATGCTAAAATGTTCAATTATAGAATATTTGATGTATAGTTTAGCTTCCGTTCCTATGTAAAGCTTATCTCTTGAATTAAATTTCATTTTCTTCCGTTCATCCTGCGAGCAACGATCTACATGTTCATTTATGAGAATGGAAGCCTTTTTAGAGTCCACAAGAACAGATTCAATTAAGTTTGATAATGATCTTTCGTTGTTTTAGAAGCAAAATAATGTAGCGCGAAGTATTTTATTAGGATCAAATAATTCACAATGAGAATAATCGTGATAAAAGGCCACAATTTTCTTCGAAACAAACCTTCATTAAACTATAGGTTACACATGAAACAGTACTAACCTAGGCAGAAAATAATTCTGATAAACATTTTTCAATTTGTTATACTCCAACCCGAAAAAAAACCTGAGTTCGGGTTATTTCGGGGGTTTTTTCGAGGTTTTTAGATAAAAGAGATAATTCCTTCCCGAACCGACCCGAGTTCTTAATTGCTCTATCCCCGAACCCGAGCATTCGGGTTCAGGTTTCGGGTTGGGTCGGGTTTGGGGTTAGGGTCTTCGGGTAGGATCCGCTCATTCCATTGCTCCTCAAATAATAATTGGTATATAGCTGAACTCCTGCATGCACGCCCTTCGGGGCGTACTGTATGAAACTGTAGACAAACGCAATGTAGAACGTCTTAACCGTGTGAAGCATTTAGAATCAACAAACTCTTTCTCTAACCTATAACTATCCAGTCAGTTTAGGACGTGCGATGGAATCCAATGTCACGCACTTCTATTACCTGTGAATCAGGCTATTGCAAATGCAGTGTGACACTCCTAACTAGTGTACAATTTCAATTGTCATGGCCTTGCTACCAATGACATAGGTGAACTTCTCTCGGTAATAATTTTATCAAATATGTATTTTTGAATACGAAAACTATCATCTATCGACAAAACTTGGACTTCCCTATGAGCGCGAATGTATCAGGGATTCCTCGCGATATTGTTCAATCGGATAAACCATGAGAAGCAAGTTATTCAGCCATTATTTAATTGGATTATATGCCAGATATGTTGGATGACATTTTTATACTTACATCGAATAGTGAAAGAGGAGCATCCAAGAATAACTTGCGTCTTTCAATAATATTCATGAAAGTATCAGATTTAACCATTGAGCATCCCAGAGACAGACAAACTCTTTGTCAATTACTCCGGATTTTTAACTCCGACTTTAACGGCGAAGTGATTGCAAGTACTTACTATTAGAACAAAGATGCAAAGAAACCGGGGTTGGCTTTTTGCCGGCTTAAAACTGGCAAAACCCCCTCGGGCTAAAAACTAAAATCTCTCCGAAAAATCAGTCTATGTCTTCACGAGATGATCGATAGCAAGTTCGGATTTGAGTATTATGATGCATGCGGGTTTGCAGTCCGTTTGCAATTCTTATCTTCCAAAACATAACATTCATTTTGTGATAGAACTACTGATATGGTAATTATCACGAGCCGGTATAAAACGATGCTATCTTTTGTTTACTAATTGTGTCTGCCCTTTTCTTGTGATATTAAGAACAAATGTAGACTTCAGCATCCATTTTGGCTCTTTGCGTCATGTAACAGAAGTTGTTAGATACTCCCAGAATTATCATCAAATGAATGCAAAAAGATAAAAATAAATGTATGAATAAACTGGCTCTATACATAGAAACTGAATTAAGCAAAACCACCACTTTCTTCATGTGGGACGAGCTTCAATAATACCCCGCTGAGTTATATTTGCTTACTACATGTATGTTGACGTTCAGCAAGAATGTAGAGTGTATTTCAATAGTAGCTTAGGCTTCATCAGATCTAGATTCGAACCCAGGTCTCATGAACGCAGAGAAAACACTCTATCAAAAAGTCTCTGCACCGGAAAATCTCACCTCCCAAATCAAGCAATGTGCAACAGTCACTTAGAATGCATTTCTACTTTATTAGAAATATACTAAATGTACTAATGCTTGTGACTGTAGCAGGAAATCATGATTTGTAAGAACAAATAATAATTAAATAACATAGTTCGCAACAGCAATATTGATAAAAGTGATGTACGAGTGTATGTCTGAACAGCTTCAGTTATAATCTCACACCAAAAGAACATTTCCAGTAAGCTTGCTAATAGAATCTGAGAGCGACAAACAATTTTGACATTATTGTGATATACAAGTTTGTTTAAAGTTCTTGAAATTTCATATTTTTGAGCTCAAATCAAAACTTTGCTTTCGGTTTTAAATTCATTTAACATAACCTTATCCTCTAAATATGTGAGGGTCAATTATCATGACATGAAAAATGTTGAAGGGAAAAATTTTTAATCTAGTTCTTCTGGGAGTGCACGATAAATTTCATAGTAATATTCGTGTAATCACAATGGGTATGGGACATTTGCCACAGATTTAGGAGGTACTAGTAATCTATTCTATGAGATCAGCATGGAGGTTAATCGTAGAAATCCGAGGCCAGATTTCTACATTTTCTTGCCTTCTAGCTTCTAAACATGGAATACCTGTTTTCGATCTTTTACATAGAGCCTAGTGATTTCCTTCCAGCATGGACGTCTGTTGCATCTTGCAATGAATGAAATTTGTAAAGCAACAAAATGCGTGCACGCTTAGAAGATTGCGCAACAGCTTTATAACAATATTTAGCAAGTTCATATTCTTATACACCTATACTTGGAACATTTTCTTGATTGAAATATGATATTGATAAGGTTTATCGAATAATGAAAACAGTAAAATGAACTTATTGCGACTAACGAAGTAAGGAGTGACGATGACCCTTAGTACCCATAAAATTTCAGATAGTAATGGTGAAAAAATAGTTTTCCAGTTTTTTGACAGTTTTAGCCAAAAAATGGTGACAAAAGCTGGTGGTTTTTACCGGTTTTTACCAGGTGGTGTAACCAGGGTGGTTTTTTTTACCGGCCAACCCTGAAAGAAACCCCTATTTATAAATTATCTTTCAGCTTTACCAATAGAAAAGAAAACTGAACATTGTGAAAAATGAAAGAAAACGACGAATCTTCAGCGTTGCTCAGATAATCAACAAAATAAACAATTTGAACGCGAATTTGAAGATATTTTACAATTAAATGATTGTCATGCTCCTAATTTTATGAGTCACAACGTGTCTCAAGTCTCACACTTGCGTAAAAAGTACAACAAAAGAACGAATTATTCTACTTCCATATCCAATACATTTCAGTTAATGTTAATCTCAAAATAAAAAGAATCTTTCAAAAATTAGAATTGCCTGTCCGAATCTTTCATCGATCTAATACTTTACAAATGATGTTACAAAAACCCAAAAAAGTTAAATAGTGTACTTCCATCAATTGCAGAAATCCATAATCCTTTATGTTTAGCAAGATGTTGTTATTTATTTTAAGCAGCATTTATTGGTTACTATTGATTTATAAAGGTTTTAAGCCAAACTGCTAAAATAAAATGAGGCAAAGTGGGATATTTATGTGCAAATTTTCAAACGCATAGAACGGCCTTATCAAGTAATACAAATACCGTTTAAAAAGAAGACAGCAAAATTCAAAAATCAGATGATAGATATTCTGTGCAGTCCTCCCTGTCATTGTAGGAAAATAGTCCTTTTGATTAGCACAAGATTCCCGAAGGCGTAAATTGATGGCATTGATATCTCTGACAATCACTGTTACTTCAATATCGGATTTACACAATTTGGAGGTGGTTCGTAAACAGAGGAAGAGGTGAGTAAGATGTACTTCCATCAAGTGCAGAAATCCAAAGAAGGACATATGCCTCAGTGATTTTGTAATTTATAAAATTGACTATAAAAATTGTATACATTTTTACACTGGTTGCACAGTCAGATTTCTGCACACGCTAATCAATGAACATCTTACTAACCATCATTCCTCTGTTTAAAAACACCTCCAATTGTGTAAATCAGATATTGATGTAACAGTGAATGACAGAGATATCAATGCTATCAATTTACGCCATCGAGAACCTTAATTTCCCAGCTTAATCAGTTAGGATGCTTATTAGCAAATATTCATTCCTTTTGATAACCAACTTGTTTTATACTATACTACCACATAGGAGAGTCATCATCTCGGTAGTATTTAAATTGACAAAATTTTGACTTTTTAAAAATCCTCAAATGATTTTTTGGACCACGGGAACGTGTTCTCCGCAAAAAACTGAATATTATCATATAAAAATTTCCACTGTATACAGATGTATACGGTATACACTGTATACGACACTCTACCTATGTATCCCTACTCTATGTATGCAACCTTTGCATGAGTATTGAGCGAAATACAGTTTAAGTATACACCTTAATATACACCTCCTGTTGAAGTGCAATTCATCGCTTGAGATTTCACTATAACCATAGAATAACCAAAAATATCTGGAGCTTAGGTCTGTTTGCTTCGAATTTTCATATGCAGAGGACATCAGCCAACCCCGCTTGGTTTGCATTTTTAATAAGAACTTCAATCTACAGAAGGTTTTTCTTCTCCTGGAAAGTTTGTAATTTGACACAAAGTTGACCTTGAATTCTAATATAAGATATTGTCGCGCCAACGACGATATACTAAAGAATTTCTAGAATAAAATTATAAAATATTTTCGTCTGGCTTTCATTCGTTAAATTGCTCACAACTTCAACCAATCAGCTGATACTTTCGATTTTAATGGATTGCATTGGTTCTATTCACAAGATTTATGCAGCACACAGAGAATCGCTAAATTTTTGTGTTGACATTCAGTCTCCCAAGCTATAGAATGCCTGAAATATTTTCTTGTTTAGTAATTATCCTATTGCTGTGCAAAGGTAAGAAAAGTGGCAATTTCACAAAGCTCTCAATGATATGCCCTAGAAGTTTGTCAATTAAAAGCAGTAAGTGATAGGCTATAGATAATACTACTCAATTTTTATGTTTCGACTTTCTATGGCCAGTTTCCTTTCATCAAAATTGAGTTTCAAAACAATTCCTGTAAAGAAATCATTTTGACCAGGAACGAAATTTACAGCAGCCCAGTCATCGGTTATACACGTCTTTATCAATAGGTGACATCCCACGCCAATTAATTTACGCGCAATTACGGAACACCACAAACATCCGTGGTTAAGGACATTCTATTCTTCTACCCGCGTACATACGCGCTGCACTAAGAGTCAGAAATCACTTGATCTGATGCTGTTAAAGCATTGGGAATGTTTATGAATACGCACGGGCGACCGTTTATAGTTTGCGCGTCGTCTACGGTTGTCTGCGTTGCCGCTTGAACCACGGATGAACCGCTAAGCATGTTCTGTCTTCCCGGAGCACGAAATTGAGGTCCTATCACATTGTTTAGCCTCTGATACATGCAGACACATGAGACGCAAAGTCTATATAACAGGAATGCCGACAGATGTTGCAGCAATGTCCCGCATAGCCACGGATGTTTAGGGTCATGTGTAAGTACTCGTAGTTTACGCGTGAATTACGCGTAATTTAACGTGGCATGTCACCTGCTACTATGAACATTGCAAGATGGTAGATGTAATAATCATATTGTCAATGAATAATTTGAAACACTGACTCTACAACAATTTAATACCATTCCACTCGAAAATGTTCCATTGTTTCAACGGATGTTTTAGCGGTGGATGTCGACGTCAGATAATCGGTGAACTTGCACCGGGGCACATACGTTGTTTCAACGGCCTGAAATCCAACAATAATCCAACGATTGAAACCTTTCGTATATATCCAGCAGTAAATCCCATATACAGTATTGTAAAGCAAAAATTCACTACATCTACATGTCAAAAATCTAACAAACCGTTCAGCTGAAAAATCACTCAATTTTATACTGCAAATACTGGGCGATCCAATTATCAATTTTAAATTCAAATTCACTTCATATGACATTTAACTTACATGAGATCGAACATCAATAAAGCGGAAGCTAGGACTTCGAAGTTCAAAGCTGAAATAAAATGTTGGTATAAAATTCATATGAAAACATAATGTTCATTTCAAAAACTGCTGGTTGATTTACATCACTACCTAAAACAGGCAGGAATGTGGCTGATAATATGAAATCTCAGAACTTTAATATTGGTCTTGATTATCATCAGGAAATTTTATTAATGGGCTACACATTTTGGTGTACATGAGAGACAACCTTTGTTACAAGCGTATATATGTATTGTCATGAGCATATTGATTTTGGTCTAATACTGTAGGACTGTCTGATTATGATACCACACAGGTGACATGCCACGCTCAATTAGGCGTAATTACATATGACCCTAACAATCCGTGGCTATGCGTGACAGAATAGAATGTCTTTAGCCACAGATGTTTGGGGTTTTCCGTAGTTGCGAGGGAATTTACGCGTGGCATGTCACCTAGTGCAACAGATAGGAAGTTGATCCATTTTTATGAGACAAGCTGTAGAGGCTTTATTGATACTCATTTATTCTCCTTATTACAAGAAATTAATAATATCGTCCCCAACTTACGATATCTGATTCTCATTTACAGTGACGATTGGACGATTTCAAAAACATTTTGCAGGTTCAGTCATGAAAGTGATTATCAAGGAAGGTAATACTACTGTTGATTCTACTGGGCTCTATTCAAGAAGTTGGATTCTCTACTCCGATTCAAATCATTCTATGACACCATTGAAGATAAGGAAAAGATATGTCATCCCGTTATTTAGTAGAGAAGAAGAAAGTAAGTAGAAATCTCTGATGTCCTTCAATTATTCTCTGAAATTAAATGAAATCACGACACGGTTAAAAAGATTCGAAGAAGTGGAAAAAGAGAGTGTCCATTAGAAGTTCAGTGCCCATGCACTGTAAATCGCTCAATACCAATCACATACGAAGGATGCATACCAAAATATCTTTTTGGTATATTTCTGTATTCTCTTGGTATATCTTTGTATGCTTTTCGTATGTTATTTCAAATGTGGTATGCTTTAGATACTAAAGCCATACCAGCACAATGTTAAATGAAAGCCTTCTAAAAATAAAAAATAATAGAAACAATAAAAAAAATCATGTCCAAAGTATGTTGATTTAAGACCTTTTATCAATAAAGATCACACTTATCCTACTACTGTTCCGTAAGTAGTGAGATAATGACATTCAAGAGTCATACTTTCAATACTGAATTCGATTTTAATGCACGTAGGTCTAAGGCATTTCATGAATAATCAATAAGTATTCAACCATCAACAATTATGCATTATGCAATTTTGAAATTACATTTAAGCATATTATCAATCCGAAATAAAAACACATTATAATTTATGAACGCAAAAATAGTTATGTTTGAGATATATAAGTCAACATGATTGCACGAATCATAATGTTAAGATTAAATGATGTGTGTGAACTTGGTTCATGAATTAGAACTAAATAAACGTCCTGTTTATGTTGCTAGACAAGTAGCGACGACGACAACTTCGTGGAGCATAAAATTCACAATAAATCTGATCTAGTTAAATATCACTATCAAACAAAAAATGGTCATGACTGGTATTACCGGAAAATGTTATTTGACAGTAGTATGTAATACATATATTTTTTTGCTATGGACTTAACCCATTATCGACCAATAACGTAAATTGATCTCAAACCTGCTTGCGATTACATTGCTCTTGATCCAAAGCAAACGGAATGGACATTGAAAAAGATATTAACATCACTGCAGAAAATTATATTGATTTTTGTGTGGAATATGGGCTGGACAAGAGAGTCTGTTCTAATGAAAATTGCAGATATTTTTTCATTTAACATGGATACTATGAAATATCTACTTTATGAATATGATGTCCTGGTTTGATTGACTTTTATTCAACTTTGATAAAAGGTGTCAAATCCATGAGATCTGCTAGAATGAAAACTCAGAATCAATCATAAGAAAACTCATATTATATCATATTATAACTAGAATATTATCAGTTTGAAATTCAAATGTAGGTGATCTCAAGCGCGGCCCACTAGCGAAATACAAGGAAGACATAGCATAACATATATTAAGTCAGTATCGATGGAACACTTCAAAACACACAATCTGGGGCGAGGGCATACGAATATGAGGGACCAATTTTGGTTTCGGGTATCGTATATAAAACATACCAACAACTCGTATTTCCACTGTATAACAGCCACAACAAAGATAGATTAAGTTCGTATCACTACTTTTCCATTCACACTACGAAAGTTAGTGAGATTTTCGTATGAAAAACATTACCAGATCTCTGGTTAAACATACGAGAATCTTCGTATCCAAAATGTTAGTTTTAAGTTGGTTATGTAATTTTGGTATGTGTTTTTGCAATGTAATTTTCGTATCCATCGATGGTACAGTGTAGATGCAGTGAATGCTTTAACTAAAACCAAGTACAAATGGTTAGGGATGCATAGTGTAAAGTATATTAGGTTAGAGTGGCAATTCTGGCATTTATTAAATCCACCAATGTGCATACACTTTCGAATTTCATAAAGAACTTGACACGAAACCCTGCACCACATGTGGATATACGAATTGCTGCATTTTGGTTGAATGCAATTTTACAAAAATCCTCCATATCATGACAGCCTTTAATGTCTCCTGCCCTATTAATTTTCTTAGGTATGAATCACATCGACTAGCTACCTGTCCACTGAAAGAGCAAATGCATCGTTATAAAAGAACATGATCTTAGAAGGTGTGTACACTGTAGAATCAACTCAATACCAATCACATACGAAGGATGCATACCAAAATATTTTTTTGGGTATATTTCTGTTTGATCTTGGTCTATATTTGTATGCTTTTCGCATGGTTATTTCAAGTGTGGTATGTCTTTACATACTAAAGCCATACAGCACAATGTTAAGAGAAAGCATCAATCATGTCAAACGTATGTTGAATTAAGGGCCCTTCTTGGGTCAATAAAGATCACATCTAATGCTACTACTTGCTATGGTAAAGTAGTCGATAATGACATTTTCATAGTCAAACTAACAATTCATGAATTCGATTTTAATACAATCGTAAGTCCGAGGATTTTCTTAAAATACCTCAAATAAGTTTTTGACCATCAACAATTATGCATTAATGTAATTTTGGAAAACTATGCATATTATCAATCCAAAATAATGACACATTATAATGCATGAACGCAAAAATAGTTATGTTTGTGATATATAAGTCAACAATGGTTGCTGAAAATTTATCGTTATATAATGAACATGACGTTTATCAATTTAGTTCAAGGAAATGGAGCTAATTATGAGTCTGGTGGAATGCTAATAAGGACAATTTTGCAAAGATGACATGCGGCTTTAAATTCCACAATAAATCTAATCTAGTTACAATACCACCACTTTCACAAAGAAATATACACAGGCTGGGTATTAACTGGAATAAAAAGTTTTTTGTATCGTAGTATGTTGTATAGAACATATTTTTTTGCCATATGACATATAGCTATTTCATACGAAAAGACCATACGAAACACATACCATTTGTTATCGGGTCTCGTATTTAAAACATAACCAAGATTTCGTATTTCAACGTTAAAAAGGCCAATTCACAGGTAGCTTAGTTCGATCGTTTACCATATACCAATTCACATACGAAAGTAATTGGCCATTCGTATGAAAAACATACCAGTATAAATTCTTTTATATATAACCAGAGAATCTCGTATCAATGTTGGTTTCAAATTGGTATGTAAACTTGGTATGTTGTTTGTATGTGAATTTTCGTAATCCAGCGATTTTACAGTGTTGATGGGTCAAAATTACTAGTCAGCACTATTTTGAATTCAAGAAAGAAATGACTCCTTGTGAATCATGAAATCATGCCGCTGAAAATTTTTACATCTCAAGCCAAGAAGCTTTCAAAAAGGTTTCAACTTTTCCTTGAAGACTTCCAAGGGGACATGGCTTATAATTGCCAGCTCATGTGAAATTTTCCTTATAATCAGCTTCATTTTTTTTTTCCCCACGCTTAATTATGAGGCCTTTTTTAAATATTCATATCCTTTGATATCCAACTTTGTTTCACTCTACTTTTAAATGGCGACTTCATCAACGGTAGTATACTAAATACAGGAATAATTGTGAAAAGTTTAGTTTTTTAGAAACTGCTCTTCAGGGACGTAATCTTCCGCAAAAAACTGAATCTTTTGATACAAAACTTAACGTTGTTTGAGTCGACACTCTAACTATTTATGCTTCCTCAATGGTAGGATGTATGAGAATAGAGATTTTCCGCACAAATTCGGAACTTTTCATATAGTGATGAAAATGATGATTAAAAAACATATGAGTTTGAGGTATCTTTCTGTCATTGTATGAGTCGTTTGTTTGCGTCATATTGCTGAATATCATGTCTTCATCCATTCAGTCAATTCCATGTTTTTTGTGATATATTAACTGCCGGTAAACCCCTCTCGCAACGACGTGGGAACGACCATCAAACGAAAACAACGAGTCCTTTTTAGGTGAGTCAGTCACCATAAATCATCGATCAGCTATTGGAAATTATAAAGTCATCTTTCATAAATGGCACGCCATGATTAATAGAAATTGGCTACATCTCGAAAAATACTGATTTTAAGGCCCAATAATGTATTTGCGTAACAGATATAAAGTCGATTATTTTCTTTCACTTTGAGACTTTTTGCAATGCCGAGAAGTTACATATATATCACATTATGACCTCTCTTTTAATTCAATAGGGCCACCATTAATTAGCGGAAATCATCTGCTGCAAAACCGAGATATAAATGATTTTGAATGCCCAATAACATATTGCGAACATATATAAGATAGTCGACCATTCCCTTTCATTTGTTGTACCAGTGGATGTACCAATAAGTTACATACATGTATATGTCAAATAATGATGCTATAGGCCTAATTCAAATGGTTCGTCATATTACGAAAATCTGCTGCAACCCGAAAACAAATAAACATAAAGCCTAAATATCTATTGTATCTTAATCATCAATAAATTTAAGACACTGATGGAAATCTTACAGATCTCTGTCTTAATGAGCCTTAAGATAGTGCACACATTTGAAAGCGCGCAATTTTCAAAGAGGATTTCCTTTTCTAAACAGTGACAAGTAAAGTGGGTGGTGATTAAGGTGGAGTGTTTTTTAAGTCGCAAAAGAAAAACTACTGTAACGAATAAATGTTTCTTCCAGCAAATTTTTTTCTCTTACACTGTAAACCAAACTGTGCCCAATATGTGGCGATTATGTGCCCAACACATGTGACGTTTGCCACTGCCTTTATGTGACCAAATGTGCCCAATATCGGTCACATTCAGATGTCACCTTATCTACAGTATACACCATGAAACAATCTATGGCTTTTGGCAGCATCTATTGCTGTTTTTAAACCGATAAAATTGCTTGATTGAACCATTCTTATACATTGATTCAATTTGCATAGACTCAACTCTCAGGGACATTGCCGATGGAAGATTCTATTTGGGAATAGGACGTCATTATGTAATTTCTCCCAGTTTGTCATTACTCAATGTAGCCTAATAAACAAGCAGACCATTGACATGAAGCTCATTTGTTTCACGCTGTCTAGAAAAGATAATACAACTTCACTTACAAACACGATGATACAACTTCCCCGGCGAGGATCAGTAGATTAACGAAGACATGTGTCACATTTTTTAAAACTACACAGTCATTATCCTCATTAAAACATTTTTTGTAATCAAACCAAGTTCAATGTGATATAATAATAATAAACAATCTTTAATTTTAAGAGGATAGACACTGGTAGCATGCAATAGCTAATTTACAATGGTCCTCTAGCATACAGAAAAAAACATGATTAGGTAGATTAAAAGAGAATGAACATCAATTAGAAGTTTTGAAAGAAATCACATATATAGTTTCGCTTAAATTTCAAAAACACTGTCAGCCTCATCTCGGACACACAAACGATTGCAGGAATTATAGAGTTCTGCACCTCGAGAACCACAAGCGTCATCTTTCTTAGTTTGGTTCTAACTTTGGGAATACACAGGTCTCCTTGTGTTACAGATCGTGTCTTTTTCCTCTTGTTCCTTGCGTAAAAACATGCGTTGTAAATAAGTTGGTGCTAACTGATTTAGGGCTTTATACACAAGTAGAGTCTGCTTAAAGTCGACTCGAGTGCCCATGGCATAATTGTGCATTTCTGTGAATATAAAAGTTTGGAGCTTTCACGTTTTGGGCGATCAAACACAACTCTGATTGCAAGCTTTTTGGAGTTTCTCAATTCTCGTTATGTGACAGGAAGCACCCCCATCTCGATAAACAAAAGTCATAGCAAGATTGTATGTAGCCATGAAGGAAGATTCTCCGCACACGAATTTGGCAAGAATTGCTTTATCCTGTCTCAACAAGGCAACATAGCTGCTCACACGCCGAGCAACATGTTGAACGTGCTCATTCCATGCCAGATCTTGGTCGACTATAACTCCAAGGACTTTGTGCTTGTCAGTCAAAGATATTCTTTGGGAATGAATGTGGTTATCTCAATCCTTACTGAGTCGCCGCCGTTTTTTGCCGAGTTTGTAATAAGCATGCCCTTTGTCTTCTCCATGTTCAGTGCCATACAGTTAGCCCTTTACACCAGGACTCCGCCTCATTGAACTAGAGTATCACACATTGCCCTTCACATCATCTAGGCTATTTTCCGGTTGGTAGTAATGTTGTGTATCACATACATGTAAACGATATTTGCTGGCAGATAGATGTAAGGGGTAGGTCGTTGACAAAGATGATAAAGAGCAGTAGGCCGATTATAGACCCCTGAGGCACTTCCGCTGGGTACTGAGAGCTTGTCTGATAGGTTCCATTTTGAAGAGGTCACTCAACTTGGTACCTGTTTTTTGCAAGTAGGATTGAAACGAAGTATATGAAAGCTTCTGAGACGTTATAGGCCAAAAGATTTTTTCCAACAGAAGCTCCATGGATTTATCAACTCAAAGGCCTTTTTTAAGGTCCAACATTATAACTGCATTCAAATCACGATCATCAAATGCTCTTCGTCCATTGATCCAACATATTGATAAAGCTGTATTCACATGAATGACCTTTCTCTAAAACCAGATTGGGAGACATGCAACATCGGATGCATATGCAGATATAAATGTTTGTGTACATGCCTTATCGAAGATTTTACTTGTTATTGGTAGCACTGATAATCGGCCTGTAATATTTTCCATGTCATTGACATTGCCTTTCTTAGTGTACTGCAGATACGCGGGCTTGCTTCCACATGTTGGGGAAGATTCCAGAAGTTAGGCTCCAAATTGATAATCGTTTGTCAATGATGGTGCCAAGTTCTACACAGGAGGAGAGGGACAGAACGCAACTTGAGGCACGGCAAGGCCTCCAGCAAAGAACATGAAACTGAAGACAGAGGCTAGGAGACGGCAGACAGACAAGAGAGTAGACCACATAGGCCCAGAAAGATAGCAGCAGATGGGAGTAAAGACAGTGAGAGGAGGGCGGAGCAGCCAGACAGCAGAAGGAGGACAGAGGGGACACAGTAGCAGACAGAGGCCAAAGCAGCAGCACAGGAGGTAATTACAGAGGAGAGACAGACACACGAAAACGAGCAGGGGAGCGGCAGCAAGCCGTTAAGTCCGGCAAGAAAGCGGCGCAGGCCAGGCCAGGCAAAAAAGGGGGGCCCAAGGAGGGCCATCATAGTGCACATGGATACAACAGAACAGGCGAAGCCCAAAGCCGCTAGAAGAGAACGAAAGATCCACAAAATGAGAGAAGAGATAATAGTCAGGGACAGGGACCGCACACAGGAGAGCAGCGGAAGAGTCAGTCCAGAGGCCTAGACGAAGGTGTATAAGGGCAAGAGAGGGAAAAGAAAGGAGACAGCAGAGACATAAGCGCATCAGGGAGAAGAACAGGCAATATGAGTACAGAGAGCAGATACATGAAGGTGAAGGAAAGTAGGGACAGAACAGGGGACACAGTGCCCAACTTGAGTAACTTGGGAGGAATATTGTCCAATCCAGTTGCTTTATTTGACGATAATTCTTGATCAAACAATTCAGTTTCGCAAATTGGTAAATTTGAGGTATTTGGAACTGATCCGGACTGAACCTGGAGACGTACAGACGCAGCGTAATTTTAGAATGTTGCTTATGCCATGGCCACTGGCTTTTTGTAGAATGTCTTTTCTGCCACAGTCCACAAAGAATTTGTTTAATTCGACTGCAATTTTGGTTGGGATATACTAATAGATTGCCATTTATGTTCATAGAATGTTATGGTAGCGGATCTTCTTTGATGGCGCCAGACCTTTCAGGTGATTCCACAATTTTTTGGTGTCTGTTGCACTGTCTCTATAAGATTCGTATAGTGGGTCCTGCTTCGCTTTGCGAATAAGAGCAATCACATTTGTTTCTATAGAGACGATAAAGATCGTACTCTTTCTTGGCTTTGTTGTAATCGCGCTTTCGCATCAATTCTCTAATTTCTTTCGTGAACCACTCGGGTTGCCAGTCTCTTTTGATTCTTTTTTCACGTATTGGTGCGTGTTTATTGATAACCTCCATTACCATCTTGTGCCAAAGTGCGAGAGCGTCGTTCGGATCATCAAACATGTCTAAAACAGACCAATGTACAGTTTGGAGATCCAGCTTGAAGGCGATCCCGTCAAAATTTTGTATATTGTACGACCGGTAGGATATCACCTTGTGCATGTTTCCAACTCCCCACACCTCGGAACCTTCCACTTATTGAAATACATGTTGTAAAATGATCACTTAATCCAATCTTGGGGATTTGACACCACGGATCAACAGATCATCAGAGATCCACATATGATCGATAATGGATGAACTCGAAGACGTGACTCGAGTGGGTTCCTTCACCATTTGCTTCATTGAGTATAACATGAAATGATTCTCCAATTTAGTAAATTCATCATTTCTGACACAATCATTGACATTCAAATCTCCCATAATTAATAAGCTTTTATTCTCTAAAAAAAGCTTTTGCGATAATGATATCAAATGCGTCTAACCAAGCCGTCAATGGTTCGTTTAGAGGTCGATAGACGGTGCAAATCCACTTTGACATTTGATCTCGCCCATATCGCTTCAAGGTTGTCATCTTCAAGATCTGCTTTTTTTTTTTTTATTCCCCCCCTGGACATAGCCATTCATTTCTTGTATGTACATCAACATTCATTCATTAGTCTTCATCAAGTTCATCATTATCTTCTTACCAATGATATTCTTGAACAAAACATGCCACAAAGTATTCGTAAAATCAATTTGAATTATTCTCATCAAGTACTCGCTGTATGTGCATGATTTATGATGATTCATCATCGGTCACATGGAAGTCACTATAATTATGTGACCACGATAATTGTGACACGATGTTGACGAAAATGCGTCGGGCACATATTGGGCACAGTTTGGTTTACAATGTATTTTTAATGGTTGATTATAGCTTTTAAACCGCATTTAACAGCGTTTCCGACTTACTCGCTTTGGAAAAGATTTCTCGCCGACTTGGCTACTTCATTTTCTGAATAGCTTCAATCTTGAAGATCAGTTCGTCCGACAACTGATCATGTAATATTCAACAAGCCCACCATGTGGTACAAATTTTGTCTATACCACCAATCATCTTTGGGGATAAATAAAAATATAGTTACCTAAGCGAGCGAGTTCCTCCACAGGGATTTTGCCCACAATATGGGAAAGGTGCGGATAAAGCTCCAATCAACCATTAAAAATATGGAAAAAAATTTGCTGGAAACCATTTATTCGTTTCAATGGTTTTCTTTTGTGACTTAATTAAAACTTCACCTTATCATCACCCACTTTATTTGTACTGTTTAGAAAGAATCCTCTTTGAAAATTGCGCGCTTTCAAATGATGTGTGCTCTATCTTAAAGGTTCATTAGGACAGAGATCTGTAGGATTTTCCATCTGTGTCTTAAATTTATTGATGTAAGATGCGGGTAGGTGTGTTAGGAGAAATAGAGACTTATATGTTGACACTATATAAATTGCAAGCCCTTAAATAAATCTATTTTTTTGGGTTGCAGCAGATTTTCGTAATGTATGGCGGCCATTGTGAATTATGAGGTCATTATTTAGACATATACATGTATGTAACTTATTGGCATGGCAAAAAGTCTCAAGTGAAAGGAAATAATCGACTTTATATCTGTCCGCAATACATTATTGGGCCTTGAAAATCATTCATTTTCGAGATGTTACCTATTTCTATAATCATGGCGGCCATTTTGAAAGATGACTTTATAATTTGCCAATGGCTCATAGATGATTTTGGTGACTGACATGCATGACATCTGTGATATGTACACTCTCCAAAAAGTGGCTCGTTTTTTTGTTTGATGGCCGTTCCCGCCGGGTGTGCTCTCCTTTGGAAAAATCGAGCACATAAAATAGATATGCATTTGACATAGACAAAACTATATAATGACACTGATGATGGTGTTTAGAAAAGTTTTTAAGATTTGCAATTTACGAGTATAGCTCATTAATGATTGATTCATTCATAGGGACAGATACCTATAATTTCCTGAATATCTGAACAAGATTTGCGTGAAACTTAAGTTAACATTTATATCGCAAATGTTCCCGAAGAGAAAGTCCGATCAAGTGTCATGAGGGAAAGTCTGGGGTACAATCATAAAACCTGCTTATAAGAATGATCCGAATTAAGATTTATCACACCTATGCGACTTCTATTGTGAAACTTGCAGTGTAATGCCTTACTGTTCAGATGCTTATTTTTCTTCTAAAATCATATTTTTAATGATCATTTAGTTATACGTCTGGTCTACCCCTGCACTGTAAACTGTAGAGTACGAAAGCTGGCTGATTTTATAACTACGAAACCGATGTACAAACCGAGAACAACAAAATGCACGAAAGCACTTTTGTTTGTGTATACACTGCGAAAGCGATCGGCTTATCCTATTGGATGAATAAAAACAATCCAAAATGAAAGCCAATCCACTTTTGTAACGCATGAGCACGAACAATTGTGCTTTCGTACATTTTGCTATTCTCGTTTTGTACAATCGCTTTCGTAGGTAGCTTTGGTATTGCACAGTTTATAGTGTACCCTACCCGCTACCCCTAGATTGTATATTCCATTTTTGAGCGTTTCCCCAGGAACACACCAGATCGACTCTCCTCAGTACGGAGAATTCTCATGTATAAATGGTAGGATGCATAATAATATTAAAAGGCTGTCGACACATCACAACAACCCTTTTAGGAGAATGGAAAAAAGAATCACAATTTATGATCTATTTATGTTTTTGCAAGCTAGAGACGAGAGCCTCGGGCATGGGGTATAAGGCAGAAAGAACTAACCAAACATTAGAAATGAAGAACCCCCATGAGTATGGTGCCACCATACTCATTCCCAATTCAGGATACATTTCTTTCTTCTGTTTAAGTTTGAAACGTTACATAGTGGATTAGAAAACAGATGATAAATGACGGCGTTGATGCCTCATCAGATTGGAAAAAAGCCAGTGGCCATCGTCTTTTCTTTCGCAGATTATTATTCATAAACTGTATGGATGAAAAACCATAACCCCCCCCCGATCGATTCGGTTTGCTTGTAAAACAGAATGATATTAGTGCTTACCGACATTCTCATCCATGTTGCGATAATAATGCACGGTTGACATCAGAATAACGCTTCAATTTCTTTTCGGAAAGGAAGGATGCAATTGTCACTTTTTGACGGCTTTTTGGTTGTTTTCTTTGGCTGTTGGTCCCTGCATGGAGCGAACGCAACCAATACAATGATTGGAACAGATTAATTATTAGTAAACATAATAATCCTTATCATCGTAAAGGATTCTAAACGAAACGAAGAAAAATTTCATTTCATAGAAAGCTAGCTAGTTCATGAATAGGTCCCTCGGTGACCAAGCATTTCTACTGATATATTTTATCCGTTGCGTGATAACCGAATGGAGAATCATTAACTTTAAGACTGACCTGCTACACATTTATTCGATGACAAATGAAAGAATACATGAAAACATCAGACCTTTCAGATTATACAAAAACATATTCAGGCACTTAAAGAGCAGTTGTGTCTCCGGGGACCCAATTTCATCCATTTGAAGGTTGAACAATTGAAGGGATAGGACGTATAAGGGGATAAACTTACATTTTTTCAAAAACAGAGACACTTCCACCCCCTGTTATCTTAGATCTGGGATGCTTCTTTTGGACTCAGTTTCTTATACGATTGATTGGAGGTTTTCTTTTATGGTTTCAGTTCAAACAAAGTTTCAGCATGAATAAAGGGATAATCCCACTATCTATACTTGATGGTGCAAGGTCCAAAGCAAGAGAAATGGACATCATGTCGTTGTACAGTGGTCGGGTTTTATGTTTGCAACAGGGTGAAAGAGAAAAAGCTCAAAAGCAGGTACCCATGTCAACAGGCACCCGCGCCACCATCATTTATGTGATCGAAACTTCAGCCACATGGAGGAATCAAGTCGGAAGAAGAGAACATCGCGTATTGATTGCTCCCCTGGGATGGACAGAAAGGATCTCTTTCCGTCAATAGGGTTCAAGAACAGATGTTGGCACAAGATTTTCATTAAGATTTCGACCTTCCAACGTAGACATAGGGTTCTCAAAGCTGTGAAGCTTGCCAATTTGACGATGAAACATCCAAGAAAGATATCGTCTGAAGGTCTTCAACAGATGTTTCAAATAAGTAATGATGAACTAAAATAGAACAGGTTTTACAAGGTAGAACTAATCTAATGTAAATTTCAAAGTTGATTTTGATCTCTAATCTTAATCCTTTAATCTAAGCTAAATGCCGTCAATTTTTCCTGAAAAAATAGTGATTGTTTTGTACTAAAAAGTCAAAGTTTTGATAAAAGTAGGACAATGTGAATAAAGATTTTTTGAATTAAACTAAATTAACTTAAGCGAAGGGATCAAATAACAATTCATGCTTCAATCAACATTTTTAAAGATAATGGACGGCTAGTGAATGGGGAAGTTTTGGTTAAGATACTTCAATACGGCAGTTTTAAGCATGAGCGCGTAAAAGGGAATGTACTTCATACATTGGGTCACATGCTTTCATTCGGCCGCCTGTATGAGATAATCTCATGCGTCTTAATCTTTGCTACTTGATCAGCTGATAATTCATGCGCATAGGTATGACTCGGATGTGATCTAAGCGTAACATAGCTTTTTTGCATGATGATATTTCAAAATCCTTCAAATTGCTCTCTGTAAAATTGCGGAAGTGTTGGTTTATCGTTGAAATGGGCCAGCTTATTCATCAGTTCTGTTCCCCATTTTTCAACCTGAGGAATACAATATAATATTTAATTATTATATTTACACTTGCGTACACTGCGGTTACAGTGTGTTTAACCCTATCCATAATACACGGGCTCTTCTTAAAAGCGCATCGCCATCCCGGGGGGGGGTGGCGATTCACCCCCCTCGCTTAAACTTCCTAACATACTGCTCCGCCTGTACATGAAATTTCAGGGTAGAATATTCTGCGTGTGATCTTTCTAACGGGTGGTATCTGTTTTTTCTAATTCGTCCATCTTGATGATGCTTTAAATGGAGCGATTTAAAATTTGAACTTCAAACATTAAGCGGATTTTTTTTATGTTTTTTTCATCGACTGCAAACAAAGATTCAGTGCTTTTAGTTCAATGACGTTAGTTACACCTACAATTAATGATCAGGAGAATTATGCTATTTGATGCTCTAAACTTGTTTGTCTACACATCATGAATTTAAATTCAAAATTTGAATATGTGATATTGCTTTTGTACTGTAGCCTGTAGTATTTATCCTAGATCTTGATTAAATTTTTGGATGCTGATTTATAGATGACCCTCTCCAAATGTTTATAGTCATTTTTATGCCTCTTTAAACATCATGAGACAATCGGCAGGAAATTTGAAATTTAAATTTGAAACTTTAACCAAAATTTGATTTTTTAGAAAATATTGTTGTCGAACTTTCACACCCAGTTACATGTGGGCTCCTGATTTATCAAGTTTCTACAATGCTTATAACAGATAATGAAATGACTGATCAAAAATACATGTACCCTTCACGAATAACAAATGTGCATGTTCCGCTTTAGTGTGTTTTCGATTTAGTCCTGTGTTCTATTGCAGCTGTTCTTTATAATTTTTCTTTCGGGGGGGGTATTGCTGGGCGGCCTAATAACGGAACGTCGAGATACGTTTGCCCTGGTCGCAGCCTTGCCTAGAGGCGGTCCTTAGCCGGTGCGGTTTTTGGGTTTCTCGTCCATTTTGTTCTTCCTAAATTTGAACGTTTTTTTCTTGTTCTGCATTCGTCATTTTAATACTGTACTTCCACACTATTATTTTCTGTGGGTTACTTAATAGTCGCTGATACGTTTGGTGACAGTTTATCTTCAGCTTCTAATCATAGAAATTGACAACAATAAAAACCTCTAGAATGGAAATTAAGCTTCATGCAATGCACAATAAACGGCACATTAAATCGCACGCACTTTCACTTTGGTGCACCTGCCAACGACTGTATCATTGGGTTTAGAATCAGTCACATGAGTAAATCGAAGGTTTAATTGGCTCTTCATGCCCCAACTTAGTTCCTTGGATGTGCCGGCGACCTTGAGTCAATTTCCATTCAAGCGAAAACTTCAGATAAACAGTTTATTCTATGGCTACAATATCCCAGCTGTAAAATATAAAAGCTTCAGTCTCTTCCAGAAAAGATGTTAGTGATTCAACAATTGACACATGGGGAGTTTACATTCAAGTGTCATGTGATCCACAAACACCCCTGTGACATCTTGAGCATGTTGTTTTTATTTTCTTCAGTCTGTTTTTCTTCACCTTTTCATTTTCTCCATAAGGTCTTGCTACTTCCAATAATGCAGTTAAAGGACTAATAATGACACTTAATTAAGCAGAAGTTTTACAATAACAATATGAACGAACACTACTTAGTTGCAGCTTAGTTGACTCATTTCTACTTAAAAGCAAATAAGTAGTATTTACATGATATTCAAGTTTGGATGACTCTTAATCGATGTCTATAGTATCCTTGATGGTGCAATTTATGGGACCCCCTAGTTGTGATGATGTGATGCAAAAAATTGATATTCAGACTTGCTTTGTCAAAACTTAGCACACCAGCTGTTTTGATAAAATCATGGAAAAATTCAGACTTTCGAAAAATGCACTTTTCAAAGCGGGCCAAAATTTAACTTTCCCATGAACCAAATGCGAACGATTTTCGGCGAAAAGTTGGGAAATACCCCAGGAACTAAAAGTCACAAAAGCCTGGGTCAATCGGTTTAGTTTTAAAAGCTCCACAACAAAAATGCGACCAGGAGGGGCCGCATCGTCCCCCCCTCCGACCCACCCCCCCGGTATGGATAGGAGTTTTTAAAGCAGCGGATGCGACTACCGGGGGATGATAGAGCTCCTGCTTTGATAGGACTCCCGACTCCGGGTGGCCACTATATTAACAGCCTAGTTATATATGTTGTATATATACCCTAGTTATGAGTCATTATAGGCTTTCCTGAACCTATCTATCCAGTGATCATTGCTGTAACAATATATCAATCAATTTCGATGACAGTTTATCAAATGTCGCTTTAAATTGGGAGAATGCTCGCGCCTCGGCTCCTCCCATGTTGTTGTTGTGTGCTTCATACTTTTTTTCTCCAGTCTCTACCAGGCAGGAAAATCCCCAACCTTCTTCGAAAAATATGAGTACACTTTCGATTTTAATATGCTACTTTGGAGGAGCCATCACACACGATTAACGTGGAGGGTAAGTGGTTAATGTTCTCAAACAAACTAGTATTCTCAATTTTGTCTGTGATGTTGACCCCTTGGTTGGCATTACGTATGATCGAGGCTAGGAAGGCTTGTCTTCTCATTACTAAATTCACCGAATGAAAAGAGCAATCCCTTTCTCACTATCACGGGTTCATTTCTCAACTATTACAAGCTTTGCATGACAGCAAGTGTCTCTGTACTTTTCGTTTGACGGAGAAAGTTGACATCAAGACAGTGACAGCTATGCACGAGGGATAAATCCGTTTTGGATTATATTTCGGGTCTAGTTACTAGGCCGGTAGGACTCCGACCTCCAGCAAGATGATAGGACTGCGAGACTCCGACTCCGCATCCCGGTTTAAAAAAAAGTGATATTTAATGAATGCCTGTCGACATTTCACAAACTTACTAATTGCAAGTCTCAAATTTACCGGGCATGGCTATATCCTTTTAATAGAGGACTTCTGTCGATATTGAGCGCTAGGATGTAGACTAGGCCTGCTGATGATTCCTGATATTGGATGAATGCTCATTGAAGTGAATGAAAATCACATAAAATGCAGAAAGACTTAAACCTTATCAGGACCGGGGGGTGCCCCCTCCAATCAACGTCTTTTTATATATCCTAAAATAAGTCAGATAAAAGTTCAATTTTTGTGGACTTTCAGTTTGTATGTATATTTGAACTTTCAGTAAAATTTGGGCAATATTGACTTGTTCATCACCGTGCATTCTTTTAGAAAAAATTAAGAAATTCATAAAAGTATTTACTTCATCATAATGAGTAATTATACTCAAGCTTTTCCATCGTACACATCAATATATTCTGTGAATTAATTACATTTGGGCGGAATCGTTTCTTTCAGACTCAGTATTATCTTTCTTGTACATTGTTTGATATTCCCATTCGGTGGTGTTATTGTGGCGTAAATTTACAGTCTCTAGACAAAGACTATCTTTATCTAAAATCATACAATAGTAATTGAAATAATCTACTTCATAATATGAAAAAACTAGTTCGATTTATGTCAGCATATCATCATCACTTACAAAATCTTCATTTCTTTCCATTGGAAGGATTGCTTCTATTGTATCGCTATCTCTATGGAATGATGTTTCACGCTGTCATATGTGGAAGTTTTTTTTCACTCTCCAAATTGAAACTACCTTCCTTTCGTAACCGTGAAGGGAATGCCTTGATTATATCGACTGTTGTTTCTTATTCATCCGTCTCCCACCACAATGCAAGAAACCCAAACCCTTCATACGCTAAAACAATCCTCACCTATGTGGCTGCCTTAAATCTCTATCAGGACCGGGCGATTTTTAGCATCTAATCCGGCAGCCAGAACGAGGCCGAACGAAAATGATTTCACAGAAATGATGTGCACCCTATGCCTACTATGAATCGGTGCGTCTGCCGAGTTTCTAGTGAGTTCCTCTTCTTGCCAGACAGGATCAAAGAAAAACACATGTAAATCCAATGGGACGGGGCACAGATTGCAGTTTTTGGTTAAAATGAAAATTTTCTATGTTTTCTCTGATTAAACGAAAAGTACTAAGCCCAGAGTCACAATTTGTGGCATGGAATGGCTTCAGGTAATTTTCTTTCGTCTTCATGCACCCCTGTCTTTAAAGATAAACACATTTAGATTTTGGAGAGCCCTCTCATTGTCGGCAAGCACAAACAGTTTGAGCAACTTTATCCACATTCAACCACATTCTCGCATACATCGCCGATTAGATGCATGATAAAAGCACATGCACATCATAAGAAATGACCTGAAGACATTAAATGTCAAAAATCATGACTCTGGGCTTAATGCTCTTCGTTTAATCATAGAAAACATACAAAATCTCATTTTAGCCAAAAACTTCAATCTGCGTCCCATTGGATTTACATGTGATTTTCTTTGATGCTGTCTGACAAGAAGAGGAACTCACTAGAACTCGACAGACGCACCGATTCGTAGTAGTCATAAGGTTTACATCATTCTGTGAAAGTCTCATTTTCGGTCTCGTTCCCTACAGAAACTCGTGGCTGCCGGACTAATCGAAGGACGGGGGGGGGGGTCACAAAGTGATGGTCAATCAACCTTCAGCTATCAAACCTTCAGTTATCCCTTGCCAGCCATAATCAGCAAACAGGTTTTGTAAGAAGCTCTACTACAAGACAAGACTTACTTTCCGAGACAGAGCTTAAAATTTGAAATGCAATGAAAAATTCAAGCTGCATGGCCAATTCCTTTTCTACTTTCAGGTACTTGTTGTTTTCAGATAAAATGTTTTGACCTAATGAAGTCGAGTTTTGCTAATTTCATCGATAGCTTTCCAAGATCGTGTATAGAAATTTGGATATGAATTGAATTGATTGCTTAGCTTCTTTTTTTTTATGAGTTGTTTTTGTATAATTTTTGCACTTATGCATTCAACAGATCTACATAAAAATAATTTGTTTCTAATCAGATTTGTGGACAACTATTTGTAGTTTCAGCCCCATGTCCATGTTAATAATATAACTACACTCTAAATCGCTCAATACCAATTACATAGGAAGGATGCATGCCAAAATATTTTTTGGTATATTTCTGTATGCATCTGCATGCTTTTCGTATGTTATTTCAAATGTGGTATGCTTTACATGTTAAAGCCATACCAGCACAATGTTAAAGGTAAAGCAGTGGTCTCAATGATGTCTAAAGTATGTTGATTTAAGGCATCTTGTCAAAAGAATCACATTAATGTTACTACTATTTTGTAAGAAGTAAGATAATGACATTTAATAGTCAAAATAATAACTAAATTCGACTATAATACATGTAAGTCTTGGGCATTTCATAAATAATCAATAAGTAGCCTATTTGACCATCAACAATTATGCATTATGTAATTTTGAAATTAAGGCATATTATCATCAATCCGAAATAAAAACACATTACAATTCATGAACGCAAAAATAGTTATGTTTTGAGACATATAAGTCAACGTGTTGCACAAAGATATCGTGTGAATGAATTGATACTAATCAACTTGGGTCATAAAGTAGAGCTAACAACGCATCGAGTAGCAACGACAAATACTCGTAGTGCATAGAATTAAAAATAAATCTAATCTAGTTAAAAACCACACTCGAATATCACAAAGATATATTCACGAACTGGTATTACTGAAAAAAAGTTATTTGAAAGTAGCATGCAATATATACCTATTTTTGCGAGGTGACGTAAAGCTCTTCATACAAAACACATACGAATGAGGACCAATTTGCATCGGGCCTCGTACATAAAACATACCAACAGATCGTATTTCATCGTAAAAAAGACAATCACAGATAGAATAGTCAGTATCGCTGCATGCCAATCATTTACGAAAGTAAGTGTGTTTTCGTATGAAAAGCATACCAGATCTCTGTAAACATACGAGAATCTCGATCAAATGGTAGTTTCAAATTGTATGTGAATTTGGTATATGTTTGTATGCTGTATCATTCGCTGGCCAGCGCGCGAGCGGGAAGGTGAACTTCTCCTGCCTCGGGCGTTCAGTGACTTTATACCACCACTTTTTCGTTCTCGTCATCTATTGCTGCTCGCTCGATGCTTTCATATTGTCTCTTTGTCCTCCTGTTCACTTTCCGATCGTCGTTTTCTGTGCTCTGCGTTACCTATCCCAGTAGTCAACCGATATCTGCAACTGATTCTACTTTTTTCTTACTCAATTGGCACTGACTTACATTGATGGCCTCATCTTTCCGGCTCATGTACACCCGTGACGTCCTCCTACGCAGTTCCGCGCGCGCGCTCCTCCTCCCAGCCGTGCCTTGAGGAGACCTGTCTGGTTTCATGGCGTCCCCACTCGATCTAATCAACATGTTGAGCCTCAATCTATCCCTGCGTCACTCACATCGTCATGGAAACTGGATTTCCCGGTCTAGGGACGAGAATTCCATACAAGGAAGAGGAATATCTCTCTCTCGCTTCTTGGTGCCTATTCAACGCCAGAGACAAACCACTCCGCATCAGCGACTTAACAACTCGCCTTTTTCGAAAAGACAACCGTCCCCTCATCCTTACTAACATAAGGTCACTCATCAATAAGTTTGATGAGGTGGCAATGCTGACGAACACGTACTCACCCGACTTCGCCATCATATGTGAAACATGGCTTGACACTACCATACCAGACAGTGCTATAGCCTGTAAAGGCTACAACATCTTCAGGAAAGATCGAAATCGCAATGGCGGAGGCATCTTGTGTTACGTTCGAGATTCTCTCGTCTGCTTAACTCTGTCAGACAACGAGATACCTTCACTCCGTACTTGCAAATCGGAGATACTACCTATTTTAATGCCCAAGCTTCTTCTAATAACACTATATCCATTCTGGAACAGTGCTAGTGACCATGAAGACGCCATCTCTTGCATAGTCAACATTATCGACTATTGTTTGTCATCTACTTCAGATCCTTCTGATACCAGAATCTTGAACGACCTACGGTTTCATACCGACGAAATTCAACGACTTACTGGGACAACAGCCATGGTAAACTTTCCCACAAGAGGCTGCAACACTCTAGACCAAATTCTGACAAACATCCCTGTGACATGCAAACCTCAAAGACTTGGACCAATTGGGAAATCAGACCATTCAGTCATATTGTGGCTTGACAAGTCCTCCAACAGACCGTCTTGTATCAAGAAGTAGTTCGTAAGGTCAATGCCTCAAACAAAGCCAAATTCTGTGAACTTATACATCAATTCGACTGGTCAGCATTAGTGAACTCAGAAAATTCCGTGGATTCAGCGACTTTTGTGTTCCAATCGTGCCTCTATGCTCTTTTCGATCACTGTTTTCGAGCACCGTACGTTTCCGGAACACTGACCCTCCCTGGATGAAGACATCCTTGAAAATTTTGATAGATGATCGTGATCGGGCGTTTAATTCAAACAATAGACTTAAATATATTCGACTCCGCGACGAAGTCATACGGCACACTTACCATCTAAAACAAACCTATGTAAACACAGCTATAGCTTCTCGTAACTCAAAGAAAATCTGGAGTGTAATCAAAGATCTTAGCCGATCAAAACCGGATCGCAGTAACAATACAGCACCCTTCACAGCCGAACAACTAGCCGATTTCTTCGTCTCCATCCACGACAACGCCCGTAATACCAATGTTTCAGAGTGTCCACCGTCCTGCGACCACGGTTTCCACAATAATTGTCTGCAAGTTTCTGTTTCTGAAGTGCAATCAACACTAACAAACTTGAAGAAAAGAAGTCCAGGACCCGACGGAATTCTGTCTTGGATTTTTCAACCATTTCTCATCACTACTTGCCCATGCTATTACTTCGCTATTCAATTCCAGTCTTCGCCATGGTCAAGTTCCTGCATGCTTTAAGTCTGCTTTCATTTCACCCATCTTAAAGTGCCTCACCCTTCGGAATTGCAGCACTTTCGGCCGATTTCACTGCTTCCCACCCTTTCTAAGTGTCTTGAGCGCATTGTCACACAGAATTGGATCCTTCCGCATGTCATTGATACCCGTCCTTACCGTCGATTTCTCTAAAGCTTTTGACATGTTGCTCATGATGTTATAATCAATGCTGTATCAAATTTGGTTTACCACATTCAATTATCCTCTGGATGCGCAGCTTCCTCACGGACCGCCATGCAGCAGTGCGGATTAATTCCTCTACGTCTAAGGTGTTCTCCATCTCTGCGGGTATTCCACAGGGAAGTGTCATCGGCCGCTTGTATTTTGCATGGCTGTTGATAGATCTTCAACTCTCTTTTCTAATTCTTCCACTATTATGTACGTCGATGACCTAATGTAACTATTTTACATTTTGTGAGAGAGAGTGAGGAAGACCAGCTACAAGCAGAATTCGACAACGTCACCTCTTGGTCCGACACTATTGGACTCAAATTGAATTCTGCAAAATGTACAGTTTTAAATGTTATCACGAAAAATAATTTGATTGTTTCCCCCATCAAATCACAGAACGACCTTTTAAATACTGTTTCTTAGGTCAAACTCTTGGGAATGTACCTGTCCGCGGACCTTAAGTGGAATATCCATATTAACCATACGATTTCCAAGGCGTGTCAAAGACTTCATTCTGTGGAATCTGAAAAAAGCAGGATTTCCTCCTTTCATGATTCGCAATGCATACGTGTCTTTCATAAGATCAGTTCTTCTATATTGTTGTCCTGTCTTTGTAAATGCTTCAGGATACCTTTGGAGGAAACTAGAGAAAGTTGAGCGCAGGGCCGCGCAGATAATCGGCCAACCAATAATATCTCATATCAGAGAAGCAGTTGACTCCATCTGTACCCAACTCATCCACAAAATTAACGACGATCAAAATCATCCCCTTCGACCTATTTTTGATGAAGCTTCAACCCGAGTGTCTCGTTCTACCTTTCTATTCGCCCTCCTCTTAGAAAAACTGTCCGCTTCAAATCATCGTTCATAATGTTTTGTAAATAGGTTCTTTCATTCTTATGTTCTCATCATCATTTCTTGTAATAATTATGTGCGTATGAATGAATTGTATACTTACGTTTACGTTCTGTGATCTGTAATGCGTCTACCGATTTGTTCTTGTGGACCAATAAAGTTTCTATTATTATTATTATTATCATTATGATAGAGTAATCCAATAGGAAAGCCAATCGCTTTCGCAGTGTATGAGCACGAACAATAGTGCTTTCGTACATTTTGTTATTCTCGTTTTGTACATTGGTTTCGTATTCAAAATTTGCCAGCTTTCGTACTCTACAGGCTCCACCGGGGACAGGCTGTTTTCGTACTTTCTGTGGCTTGAACTAAAGTTTTGTTGGCTTCATTGAAAAACTTTGTTATATTGATTTGACTTTATGATGACCGAAAAGAGGAGATCTCAAGGATAAAGATGAAAAATAATTGAATATCGGCTCAGAACTAAGGATTTGATAGAAGAAAGACACGTTTTTGATCAATGTTGTTATGTAATGTTGTCCATGTGTTTTGACCAATGTTGTCAAAGCTTTCTTCATCAATAAGTCAATATAGGAATTTCATTTCATGTCACAGTTATCTGAGTTACAATTCTTTTTCCCTTACAGTCGAATACTGTCTCAAGTTTTGACATTGCATTTGTATTTCAGCTCATGAACTTTGGATAAAAGGCACCTTAAACAACGGCACGTCTATTCAATACCAGCTTCCTCATGACTGGATTCTTTCGGACTTCACAGTAGAGCATGCAGATTCCAAACGGGTAAATTGCAACATTTTATGTCCTGTCATATGTAGTTCTTCTGTTGCTCTCAAAGGCTTACGACCAGAGCTGCACTCGCCTCCAGCACCAGCGCCAACGCGTCCTGAGGTCTAGAAAAGAGAAGGACGAGTCATGATCACTGAACAACCCATGTCATGAGTATAAACATGCATTACCGAAAACAACACCAAACTGACTCTCATACTCTTCCACCACTCATTCCATAATGTGTTCCACCCCTCTCCACATCCGCACACATCCTACACATCCCGATCCTTCTAATCCATCCTCTTCCGGTACCCTCTCAGCAGAGGCATACTGACCCGGTCCTCTCTGACCCACTGGGTCTCCAACACCCGAGTGGAGCTCACACGAACCACAGGCGATTCCCACACCACCGCAACGTCTTCCCAACCACGCTGATTCTGTCAGGCCCCTCGTCTATCCAACTAATTTCAGCCCATGATGATCTGTCAGTGCCGACTGACTGTCAGAATTCACCCCCGCTTCAACACATTCCCTTCGATACCCTCATTGCCACTCCAGGGTCAGGCAGGTCATCGTCAACAGCTCCACGTTTCATCCACGCTCTTTCCTTGCCAGTCAGCTGAGTAACTGATACCGACTGCTCTCTTCACCACCTTGTCGACCTGTTCTCTGAAGGTAGACCCCACGTCATACGGGACCCCAGGAAATAGGCTTCTCCCTCCTCAATTCCCTCCGACCATATGTAGTGCTCAACCACTTCATTCCTTCATCCTCCCTGTCCATGGAGAACAACGTGCATTGAATATATTAGAGTTAGACGTGTCATGAGCATGAATAAATAAATTCAATGATGACGAATTCAAATGAATAGCTGCGATTAGGAAAAACCCAGACAGGTAAACTAAAATTAGCTCACAACGGTTATTTCTTAACTAGTGACCTTTCTAATATAGAGTTTATATAAAGGAACACGTATTATAGAATATTTTTGAATATGACGAATTCGGATGCGTCGTAAACGGATGCGACCCTTTGCGGCGTAAACGGATGAGATAAATTCGGAAGTACGACCAAATCGGATGCGAAGTTTTAGTAGAAATCCTATTGAAAACATGGCAGTAGCATCGAATAAATGGCAATTATGAAAGTGAATAGTCTCATAATGACTTTTTCTGATGAGTTCCCTCTACCAAATATAGCTTCCGCTTTGTGTAGCAAAAGCTATATCATTATGATGTCAAAATTGTTTAGCACTGTCTTTTCTTTATAATTTGTTATCTTCGTACTGCGAACCCTTGTTTGTACACTCAGCATTTTCATCACTTGGGTGTTATGCACTACAAACATGCGTCTTTACTTATTTATTTACTTAAGTAAGACACGAAAGCAGTTCACAAGAGGGTAGTTGCTGCTCGTCAATGTCCAATTAATGCAAGAAATACATTTCGAATTCTCTTTGTGTCTACTGCTGGTTGGAGAATCTGGTTTTCGTGGGTGTAATTCCATAAATGAGATCATTGCATGCAGTTTATTGCAGCTTGTTGAGTAACGCAAATAATGTCCTGTTCATATAGATGTTTCAGACTTGTGCTTTTGGGATTTTACCGGCACATGTAATCGAATGTGTGGAATTCTCTCAGTAGGGGACACATAAGCTTGTGAACACAATCGTAAAATCCATCAATCTCAAATCCTCGTCTGCGCTGTTGCTTGAGATTTAAAAAGTTGAACTTTAATTCAAAAAATGAATGCCATTGTGACCACTGCAACAGATGTCCTTTATTAAGTCTGAAGTTCCTTTTTCCACTCGTAGAAAGGTTTCCACTTAAATGATGTAATAAAAGTCTATCCTTCATCTCATCGAATAAGAAGTAATCACTCGCTTATCACGTCCGAACAATTCAAGCCTTCACGCGTGTGCCCCAAACATTAGTGGGAACGTACTACACTTTCTGATCCTGTGAATCCATTTATCATCAAGTAGAAAAGGATTGATCGCACATAACGTGAGAGCAGTCACATTTGCGCGACTGCCTATCGAATATAATAAGATATACGTCGCGTATCATCGAATGATAGGAACTGTTTCGCTCTTTTAACTTCATTGTTGACATTGCTGGTGAATGACGAGCGACATGATGAAGTCTGACATTGGTGAAACAACAACTACAAGCGAAGATGAATTGGTCAGCCCTCAGACATCGAGAAGAGGCGTCAAGTCTGGCGCGAAAAGAGAGCAGTATTACTGTATCACTGCAAGCAATTGCTAACAAAACTTAGCCTATCTGAATTATGGGATACACAGTTCATTGTTGATAAACAATTACATTTAAGGATTACAAAAGGTCGATTAGCTGATTATCATAGGGAACAGTGGATGTCTTCAGCAAAAAACAGCCATTCTGGGCTAAATCATTTGGAGTTATGTCTGTTTGACGATACTATTAAGTCATATCTAAATGTTGATATCGATTATAACTATATCAATATCATACTGAAGTTTAGAGCATTAAACCACGACTTAGAAGTTGTCACCGGCATTTATGGAAATCGTTTGAGGTATGAAGAACGTCGATGTGAGCAATGCAGTGATTCACGGGTAGAAAATTTGCATCATTTCATGATTGAATGTTCAAGATATCAGAAATTACGACAGGAACTAGCACCGATATTATGCCACTGCAAAAGTACAACTGAGCTCTACAAGTTGATGAACACTCACATTCCAAATAATCTTAAATGCATTGCTAAATTTCTTCAAAAAGCTAAAGAGTTGCGACAGTCTACTACAGAGAACACAAACTGAATGACATTTAGAAGCAAATTTTTCTCCTCTCCTTCCTGAATACGATTTCTTTTATTGTTGAAATTGACCGCACGCTTGAAATGTACTTTTGATGTCTGAGTTTCAATAGTTGTGTTTGAAACACGATTGTTTTTGTTCACACACATGTTCCCCATATTTTTTCCATGTTTTCCAAAGTATTTGGAAATAAACATTTATTGACTTATTGGAAAAACTTATCAAGAATGTCGATATCAAGAGACGAGTTCTGACAGCGAGAGACGAGCTCTTCTGAGAACGGCGACTGGAAGTCGGTGGCCACAGAAAATGGAGTAGGTCCTACCTGCTCAGACGGCATATGGATGGCTACGACGGGGCACTGCTTCGATTACACCCCATGGAAGCAGTCGACGGAAGAAAGACGAACTTCGTCATGTAAACAAAGTGCTAATAATTATGATAATAATAATATGCTATATTTCTAAATGACAGACGCATAACGATTACAAATAATGAAGGGAGAAGATACAAGTAAGAAGCCAATGAAAAGTAAAATCACCATGCATCATTCGATGGACAAGGTTCTTTCCGTTGATCGCATTGTGGTCGTTCCCAGCAGTCGATGCAGCCCAGATATCTGATGTTCCGGTGGTGATATCCTAGGTTCCTGCGATGTGCTGTTTCCGGTGTTGAAAGTGGATGAATCACGTATCCCCGGTGTTGTAATATTTTTGATAACCGTCAAACTACCAATTATTTACCCCATAATCAATAATTCGTTTCTTTGCATAAGTTGCATAATGTATGCATAATCAACAAAAATGCCTTTAATCTTCTTCATTTACATCTCTCGTTTGCGTGCATTTTTGTTTAATCGAAATAGTTGCTACATGTGCAACTGTACATTTAAATGCATATATTAGCCTATTCGGTATGTGAAAAATAAATAAATTTCGTTCAGACAGATAAATCTGCACCAGTAGTAAGTTGACTATTACTGCGCGCTTTGTAATCAGAATCAATGGCTCATGCATAACATCTCACTCATTGTCATCTATAGCAATTTGATTTGTACCTGGTCGCTACTGCCTTTGTTCTATTGTTTGTTCAGCCATTTCACTATTTCAGCGCGCACTCTCAGTCTATTGTTATTGAAGCATGTTTTATCAATGGATCAATTGTAAGCACGATCGTTGAATGCACAAACAGAGAAGGAGCTTTGCAAATGGAAAGTTGGAGAGACACTGACAATGACGAATCATACGTTTTCTTTGCACTGTTATTGCTTATCGGAGTGTATAAAGAAAATAACTCAAGTATTTCTGAACTTTGGAGCTATGACCATTGAAGAAACATTTTCAATAAGCCGCAACAGATTCGCCGATCTCCTTCGCTGCATTCATTTGATATACGTTCATAGACAGAGAGACGTAAAGGATAAATTTTCACCAGTCTGAAAAGTAGTGAACTAATTGTGACAATGTTTCGATCATCACCGACAAGACATCAACGTAACTGTGGATGAGCAGCTCGTTAAATTAAGAGGGCGTTGCGAATTCAAAATGTTTTTGAAAGATAAGCCTGGAAAATATGGCATCAGGTTTTGGGCCTTTGTTGATTCTACGACATCCTACTGCCTTTATCTTCAACCATACGTCGGACGATTAGTCCGAAGCCTGAAAAAGGAGAAATGTGAAAGAGTTGTTCTCGAGCTGACAGATTACCTGTCTGGAAGTGAGCGCCACACTACAGGTGATAATTTTTTCACGTCGCTGTCACTATACCAATCACTACTGAGAAAAAAATTGACGTACAACGGGACACTTCCACAAAACAAAGCGTACTTCACTTTTCTCGGCTATCAAGCTTGCGTCCGCCGTTTTGCTGTAGCCGCACTTCACTCTGCTAGCCGCATTAACTTTGCTCAAAATATGAAAGTCGCTCAAACTGCGAATCGCAATTTTTCAAAAAGAAAACATGTGAGTATGATCATGAATCAGGCATGGGGAGAAAGAGCATTTTATGAGCATTAAAATCGGCGAACATGAACATTGTGAAATTAACACAAAATCATGACCTTTTGGTTGACAATGTCATGTTCTCGCTTTTTTCATCAAAAATGTTAGTGTTTGTAATCTTCAGAATACACTTTCAGACGGTGTCCACATTACTTCCATACAAGATATATTTCGATCATTCCTGTTGATTGTTTTCTATACAACCAACAAAATAATCTCGATTTTTGGTGATTGGCTCTCCTATTGGATAATCTTTATCATCCAATAGGAAAGCCAATTGCTTTCGTAGTGTATGAACACGTTGCTCTCCTTTTGTATTCTCCTTTTGTACATCGGTTTCGTAGTCAAAATCAACCAGCTTTCGTACTCCGCAGTTTACAGTGTACTTCCCGCTTTGATGCAGTTAAGAGCGTAGTGACCACTCAAAATAAGATTTGTCATTTTTATGGCAGACATCTTCCGGAGTAGGCAGAAATGTGATATTCTTCGTATCCCCTAGCTTGCCCGCTTTGCTGAAGATAATGAAAGCTGCATGACAACGATATATTTTGTTGTAGTTAATCAAGCAACAGGCAGTAGGCAGAAATGTGATATTCTTCGTATCCCTAGCTTGCCCGCACTGCTGTTCATTGAGTTTATTATAGTTTATTAATGAAGACGTGAATTTAGAGGATTGTGAATTGAGATAGACAATTCTTATTTCTTCTTCAATTCGACTTCTTACTTCAATTGTATTCCTACAATTCATCTCGTCAGATCTCCTATGAATAGGTTCAATCGCTGTTCAAAAACCAACCAATATGGATGTGTTTGTGGCTGTCATTTGGATATGTTCACAGTGCACGCGATAAACCCCTCAGTCATAGAGTAGGGATATAGGTAGAGTGTCGACTCAAAAAAGTATCTGTATACAATGAAAGTTTCTATTTCAAAAGATTCAGTTTTTTGCGGAGATTGCGTTACCATGGTCCAAAAAATTATTTGAGCAGTTTTGAAAAAAGTCAAAATTTTGCAAATTTATATACTACCGACATGACTGCCCCTTTATAAGTAGTATAAAACAAGTTGGCTATCAAAAGGAATGAATATTTTCTAATAAGCATCCTAACTAAGCGGAAATCAAGCTGATTATCATGAATTGTATTATAATGAAAGTCTTTATGGAAAAGTCGCGATATTATTCGTGCTTTCTTGGCTGAAATTTCAAGTTTTTAATTCAATTTTCACCGGCATGATTCTATGATTCACTAAATTCATGTTTCATTTCTTGAATCTGAATAGTGATGTGGACCCATTTGCATCTTTCAAAGTTAAGTGAAGTCATTGTCTTTGATTATGTTATTTTGCTCTGCCAGTGGCAGGTTGCCTGTGATATGATCACGTTTAAGAAAATACTCTTGCGGTTGAGCATGAAAGTAATACGTAGGAACCCATCGAATTGCTATTTTAACAAACATTAAATCTCCAAGGCTGTCATGAGAATCTTTAAACTACCATCATTTCTTCTGCATTACAATCATGATCACTCAATTCCGTTGTAATTTCTTGAAAACTGCAAAATTTGCATATCTCACATTTGGTAACAATACAAACTGTGTATCCCCCTCCAGTTCATTTAATAAAATAGAAAGTGTATACACATTGGGGACTTAATAAATGCGGAGCTACCACTCTTCCTAATATATTTACTCTATGCCCTCAGTGCTCTTACTGAAGTGTTCTCACGATTGATGCATGTACATCGTTGTCTTTCCATCACAAAGACACTTTTAGTCCGGCAGCCAGCACGAGTTTCTGCAGGGAACGAGGCCGACAGTGAGACTTTCACAGAATGTACACCCTATATCCACTACGAATCTGCACGTCTGCCGAGTTCTAGTGAGTTCCTCTCCTTGTGAGACAGGATCAAAAAAGAACACATGTAAATCCAATGGGACGCAGATTGTAGTTTTTGGCTAAAATGAAATGTTCTAGGTTTTCTCTTATTAAGTGGAAAGTATTAAGTCTAGAGTTCATAATATTTGTCATGGAATATCTTCCGTTCATTTTCTATGATTTACCTGTGCTATTATCATGCTTCTGATCGGCAATGTATGTGAGAATGTGGTTGAATGTGGATAAAGTTGCTCAAAATGGTTGTGTTTGCCGACATCAATAGGCTCGCGAAATCAAAGTGTGTTTAGCTTTATAGGCAAGGGTGCATGAACATGAAAGGAAATGACCTGTAGACCTTCCATACAAAATATTATGACTCTAGGCTTAGTACTTTTTGTTTAATCAGAGAAAACATAGAACATTTCATTACACCCAATGACTATTTAATGAAATGACACAGTTAAAAAAAGGCTTTACGAGAGCATTAATTTCATTTTTCAGCATTGTTTTCGAAGTCTAGGGATAGAGGAAAGAAGCTGAAGAACTTTGATCTGTCTATTCAATTCGATATTGAGGATACGAGTGACTGGACTTCCTGGACACATTGTATATCGATATTGATGGCCATGCTTTTTTTCGAAGAAGGAGTTGCTGCTCTTTAAGTGGATGTGATGGACAGGAGGTTGAATATAGAGGTGTTCCATGGGAAGGTAAGGCTTGTGTATATCCTTTCTGCGGTTATTGGAAATGTATTTTTAGTATTCAAATTAATTTACACTATACACAGGATAGGAACAACTGAAAATCTCCTTAATCAAATTTATAATATAATTATGTACTTATAATTATAATTGTATTTAATTATTAGGTATATTTGTGATGAAAATGCACAGAAGTGACTTCACGTTTGCCGGTTCTGTATATATGTACGTAGATATGAAAAAAGCGGAAGCAAGTTTCTTCGGATACAAAATGCTATTCAAATATACGACGTTTCGCCGCTCAAGTTCACAAGTTCAGAATATTTACAAAAAAACAAATATTCAATGACTGTACAAGGTACGCAGTGTCTAAGATATAACCGCATGACAACAAAAGAGAGCAGATGAACATAGAGCATAGAGCAGATGAGCACCCATTCATCAAATTGGATGTAGATCTATTCCAGTGTCCTTCTTTTGCTAAAGTTACATATCGCTGTGTGCAAAACTTCCCAATGAATATTGTGAGCTGGTCTCGTACCATCATGCTCCTCTTCAAAATGCACTTGTACTGCGGAGCACCTTAAAGAGATGCTCTCTCACATCCTAGCTCCAATAGCTACAACATTTAATTCTCCAAGGCAGTCATGAGAATCTGTGAAATACCATCATTCCTTCTGCATTACAATCATGATCACTCAATTCCGTTGTAATTTCTTGAAAAACTGCAAAAACGCCCCGCTTCTATAATGGAAATTTTGCCGCATACGTCACAGTAAATTTTAGAAATCACTCCATCTTTATGGAAACGCTTGGGTTCATTGGCGATCTTGCCGATATTGCAGTTGTTGCATTTAACAACCTCTTTAGGAAGATGAAAACGCATCCTCATAAATGTTCCACCGTTGAAGGTCAAGTGCACCATGCGTGAGAGTGGTCCACTTTGTCAAGCAAGATTAGGCACCAAAACGTCGTATATTTGAATATTTCGTATCCGAAGAAACTTTTGTGATATATATTTCGTGAAATTTGGCAGTAAATTGTTTGATAAGCAGAATAATTAAATAAAATATCGCAGTCAATACAATTGAGTTTAACGTAACATTTTTCTAATTTCCGATAAACTGATTTTTGTTTCATTGTTGGAGATCTTTAATGCAATTTTTGTAAACCATTTTATTATAGCAAAGCCAGCGCTTCTGATGTCCACAGCATCTACCTTCAGGGCAAACTAATGAATGTTAGTACCTCTTAGCACTCTAAGTTAGATTTCTATATTGCATCTAGCTATCAAGCTCATTCATAGATTTTCATATAATTACTGTACTAGGATTTGAATTAAGAATCAAGTTAGCCTGTAATATGATTTCGTTAGTTTGCCCAGAAGTTGGATGTTAGTGATAATATATACTACTTATTAGAAGGAATGATAGTAACACTTTCATGGATGGCTATCTATATTTTCAACAACAACATGCTTCGACACGATTAATAAACGAAGATGAAAGCACGTGAGGCTCAGTGAAAAATTACAATGATGCAAAAAGACAACAATAGATGGCGTGCTCCTGAAAATTTCATGGAAAGAAATGGAAAATACGGAGGCAAGAAGGAGATGTACAGAGCTATTTACAAAAAATAAATAAAATGGAGCTAGAAATGTGTACATAATCTTGTGTTTCAAGGTGCACACAAATTAGGGATAAATCTCCGAATAGCCAAAGATTCAATAAAATAGAGAGTAGAAGATATTTATGGGAAAATCAAATCAAACTTTAAAAGAAGAACGCGTAGGAGATGCCGAAGCAGCAGGTTTAGCAAGAAGTGCGCACGAATCCAGGAGGTCTGCGGACTGATTTCTTGAACCACTTGGAATGAGCTCCGAAGAAACGGTCTTCAAGTTTTTGGCCAGTTCTCTCCATATGTGGGATACTGGAATGAATCTATCCCACTTTTAATTGTTGGTCAAGGTACTACATCTTTGTGGAAGTGGATGGAGATGCTTGAGTGCTAAACACCGCGATCGTGCGAAGCAGCTGGATACAGACAAAAAGCCTTTTTAATCGACGAAACCTTGAAAAAAGGAAGCCGAGATTTCATCCATGCATACACCTTCTCGAATAGCACGCACTAGGTGTTATTGGCCATGTGTAATTACGGAGCACCCCAAACATTCGTGGTTAATGGAGATTAAAGTTGCTTCTACCGCGCGTACATACGCGCTGCAGTAAGAAATCAGAAATCACTTGATCTATGATGCTGTTGAAACATGGGGAATGTTTATGAAAATACTATTGGTGCGAGCGTTTTATAGTTTACGCGTCGTCTGCGGTTGCGCATTGCGTTGCCGCTTAACAAACCACGGACGAACCTCTAAAGCATGTTCTGTCTTCCAATGAGCATGAATTGAGGTCCTATCACATTGTTTAGTCTCTGATACATGCAAACACATGAGACGCAAAGTCTATATAACAGGAACTGCCGACAGATGTTGCAGTCATGTTCAAGCGGTTACCACCACGGATGTTTGGGGTCATGTGCCAAACTGATGTGTGTGATGATAGAATGGAACGGAAACATTGCGGGCGAGACTATTTTTGCGCAAATCTGCCATTGCGTCCTGACTTTGCCACTTAGAATTTGCACGAACAAGGAACGAATGTGTAGAAGCTGGAATAAAGTCCAGGTGCCTTGGATGCACTGATGTCAATATCGAGCCATCTTCATTGGTCATTGGCAGTTTTTAACACTCAAAAAAATTGCAGTTGTTATCGAACCCCCCGACTTAAAAAGCGTTGCGATTTGATAGATGAAACGTTTGGTAGTATTTCAGTGACCTTGTGATGGTAAGACTACTCGGAGTTGAAGATGATGAATCAGTCGTTCATAAAGTGACAACCGGCTTGTAGTTTTCCACTTCCCATGATTTTATAATGAATGAAATTGAAATACAATGCCTCATACCCACAGATGCACCGATCTGTGTTCCAGAGCACCTGGTGCTAAATCAGAGAATATATGCTGCAGGCAGCAAATATGCCTGGTTTGTTTTGCATTTCCTGATCTTGGTATTTGCTCCCCGAGAATAGCCCATCTCTACTTTTACTAGATCTATTCTTTTATTCACTTCTTCAACTAATTTATCTCTGGAAAGTGTCCGCTTGCTTATCTTGCATGTTTGCTGTGCCTTGCGTACCGCGTAAAAGAAAAACGCGAGTCAACTGCACAAAAGTGAGTGCTCCAGAATCCCTTCATGCCCACGTGACGTGTGGAATCACTCTCCGTGTGATGTACGTCACAGTGTTTTCCTCTCTTTTGGCACGGTGAAGCATGTGCGCGTAAGCTAGCGTGTCTGTGGAAAGCAACGAAACTGCTCTTTGCCCTTACCATTGACCTAAATGCGCTCTCACGTGCAATGGTCCATCCACTTGGAAGTTGGAGGATTCTATATTCTCAAGATTAATGTCTGCGTTTTCTCCAATGATGGCGGTTCTCCAATCTCGCAATGTGATAGCGCAAAGGCATATGCTAGTGTAACCATTTGGATGTAATCAGTGTCTTAAAATAACTCATATGTAGCTTCCTCGTGGGAAACGAATTATTGATTGAATCAGCTTTGGCCCAATATCTGGTTAAAAATGGAAATTATTAAGACTTGTAATAATACCATAGATTCCAAACACTGGCCGTATACACGTTCAAAGCAGACGTCTAATTACTGTACCGACTTTTACAGATGCTGGATAGTGGAAATAGAATAAGACAATGGTCACATAGGTTAAAGGAAATTAAAAATGGATATTATAAAAAAAAACGAAGAAACGATGAAGGAGAAAGAATTGGAAAAAGTGGAGGTAAACATATGGAAATACAACGATGCGTACTACACCGATTACTACAAGAAACTATTATCTGACACTACACAAAGTGGATAATGGTAAGAGTGGTTATAAGTGGGAAAGTAGGATAATGGAGGTAAACAATAGAACTACAATGACATTCTACTACTACCGAAAGCAATGAAACGATACACACTAATACCTAAAAAAGGGGGATACACATAGGAAAATACTATTTCTTCACTTGAATTTGTTTCGCCAGTTTCTTCATCCGTCTATAGTACTTCATTGGTAATTCCTCGCATTTGCTTCAGATTTCGAATTACAATACATCGACCACTACTTCAGCCACCGATTAAGGGATATAACAACATAATACTGCAGTCCGTCAGTCATCAGCAGGTACTCGTCTAGTTGTGTTTGTTTAATTTTTTTCGAACCCCTAACCTGAACACTCAAATCAGAGGACGTGCGGGGTCAACACATAGTGGCTGACAAAAATACTGATTAAATAGGTAATGGATATGTCTTGAAAGATATTGTCACAAAGATAAATCAGACATTCAATTGTTGCGTTTTCCCACATGTTAAAAACTGTTACCTGTCATTAAAATTCATCCCATCAATAAATACAGTATTGTGCTTTTGCGATCCGCAACATGTAAACATCCTGTATATCAATCTTTGCCTTTTCGATTCCCACAAGTAAACAAAGATCCTGATTCATCCTCGAATCCCATAAAGTTGTTGAATCGCTTGTGTGGATAAATATAGTAATCCGCCTTTACACAAAACTTCGCCTCTACATCAAGATTAACAATAGGGAGCTCTCTCATCTCCCGTTAAGCACGCTAAGCGCTCTGTATTCACTCTTCATCCACCCCCCATGCATATGTATGGCCACAAGTCATTGTTAGTCGTTGTTTATTCACCTATGCAGCAAGGCGTTTAGGAAAATGTGAGTCGTTTTGTTGGTCCGCGTATGCGCTCATTGAATTCACAGAAAGAACGTGAAATTGTCGAGCCGAGACCCCCCCCCCCCCCCCCCCCCGAAAGACCATATTTTTGAGGAGCGATTCATTATGTCTTGTGAGAGCCTTTTTTCTGTGTAACTCATCAAGTCATGCTGGAGAATTAACCGCTAGATTTCATTGTTATTTAGTTGTCTTGTGTGTTTTGTGTACTGCCGTCTTGTAACTTCCGAACATATTCTACAATATATGACTACCTGCGACGCGCGGGGAAAACATGAAGGGCCATCTGTAATGGGATCATGCTCTCCGGAAGAAGTCAGTTGCCACTACGCAAAGATAAGAGAAGTCATCTACCTTGTGATATTACTGAAGTTCTCAAGCTGTTCTGTATGAGATTTGTTGTATTATCACTTCAAGGGTAAACTACCTTCTTTGTTGCTATCACCATTATTCTTCTGCGCCTACACAGTCAGGGGTATAAATTCTTTTGAAGCAAAAGAATCAAAGTGTTTTCTAATTGACACAACACGATATATCGGTCTATGTATCTTGAGATGTACGGTTTGATAGCAAGCGTGCTAAAATATGATAATTTCTTTAGTTTTTATCAAATGTTTGCATAAAAAACATATTTCGCCAGGGTGTAAGAGGAATTAGGTCAGCTAGGAGCTGGACTAGAATTTCCCTCCCATTGGACATCGCTCTTTAATCTGCCGCCTGAAAAACTAAATTACCGAATGTGATCGTATTGCTCTGTGATAATAGGAAATGTATCGGCTTCTTTTTAACTTCTGTTTATCAAATCAGTGATAACCATGATATTTTTTCATTGAGCCAAAAGGACTTATCATATCCAATGCAAATGAATTTTCTATTTGAGGACATTAAACACCAAATCCATAAATAGCGAATATTGTGATCTTTCAATCAATTTTTGATCAAGATTCTGTATATATAGGTTGAAAAAATCAGAAAACTTGCAATGAATGAACTTGTGTTCGAATTTATTCTGTGTAGAAATTCTTGTGTGGACTTTATTACATCCAGAAGCATTCGAAACCGCGGTTTCTCTTAATTGGCCGTCACCAATATCTTTTGAAATTGTCACGCAAAATACTTAAAGCTGAATTTACTTTGATGGAAGAAAGCTTTTTCGATTGGTGCATCTTAGTCGTGCTCTGCTAATGAATCTACTAAATTTGCATGGAGTTTGTGTGAAAATTTTGGAATTCCTAATATAATTTTGGTAATTTTCTGTCTTTTTTCACAGACAGCTAGTTTGATCTCCTTTTCATAAATTGTTGTATGTTGCTCCAATTACATTCTGCGCTAATAATTTGCTCTGGTACCATAGGTATCATACCCGAGTATGTTTCGACGTGGAAATATATAATTCCCAAACTCGGCTAAGAGACATTGGAGCATTAAAACTTTTTGCAAATGAAGGATAATTATCATAAGTTGCTTTTATCAACTGGCGTAATTATGACGTCATTCTGCAAATTCCTTTCAGATTTTTGCCCATTTTGACATTAATTGCATTTTGACATTTTGACATTACATGCCATTTTATGACATGTATGTCAAAAGATATTGATGACTCTTGATATTGAGATGTTTCTCGCCTTAGTTTGCAAAATCAAATTAATCTTTCAAGAGTACTATGGTTTAGAAGGTGGACGATCTCGCTTTGAAGAAATTTCGCGAGGCCATTCGACTGAGAATGTCGTTAGAAGAACATTGTTGCTTTGCTGCTTTGGGGAATCCATGACAAAAGTTAGAAAACATTTGTCCCGAAGATGAAAAACTTCTGACCACGTAAAAAAACTATGATGGAGTCCATTTCTTTATATAGATTGACAGAAGTCCTTTTTTTACCTATCCTTCTTTATTATTCGATAACGTGCGAAGCCTTGTAAGCCGATAACAGGCGACTCATCGGCAGGCAACTGTGAATGAACTCAAGTTATCATATGGTCTACACTGTCCACAATTAGCTGGCAACATAAAATACGCAGAAAGGTACTACTACTAAATCTGTACAGTAGAAGTAATAAGACGTCAAAAAATACAAGAGATACAAAAAACAATATCAAGAAGAAGTTAAAAGTCAAAAATTCCAGGTACTGCTTGAAAGACAAACTTCACTCGATTAGTCTTCGATGGCTAGCCTGTCCAGTCCAAAAAAGCCTCTTTTATCGCTCTTCTCTTCAATACCAGTTCGTTGCCACACCTCCATCTTCTCCAAAGGCCACTCTGTGGTCACTTTCAAACACATGTCGGAGCGACTTAAAAGTGTGTCACGTCAAACATCTCTGAAAAGGGAAAACTTTTATGTGATGCTATAGGACGAAATCGAAATTCAAACAGCAAGCTCTGTTACAAATCTGACTGCGAAAACATGGGGTTGAAGGGTTTTCAAGGTCAAGTTTTTCCGATTTGACGATGAAAATCCAGGAAAAGATGTTGTTTAAGGTCTCCAAAGATGTTGCTCAAAATTACGTAATGTGGACTAAAATAGGACAGTTTTACAAAGACAAGATTTTCTTAATTTCTAAAGGCCTAAAAAGGAAATTCAAACTCTATTTCTAATATTTCAAAGCTGACTTTAATTTTCTATCTAGATTCTCCAATTCAAAGCTGAATGCCGCTAATTTTTCTGAAAGATAGTGATCGTGATCTTCGTGATCTGAAAAGTTTGAGAATATGATGTAGAAGTAGAAAATGTAACATACGGTTTTTTATAATTAGATAAAATCATCTAGACAAAGTGATCCAAAGTTAAACTACCGCTTCAATTAGCATTTTTTAGACAGATATATGGACGTGTAGTGAAATTGGAGAAGCCTTGATAAAGACACTTCAATATACAGCAGTTTCAAGATACTGAATACGTCAAGGGGATATTGCTACAATAAATTGGGTTATACTGTTTCTTCGGCCGCCTGTATGAGTTTATCTTACGTTGTCTTTCACCTCTCGTTACTTGATCAGCTGATTCATTCTGCAGAGATATGAGTTTGTTATATAAAGGCTAGGAAAAGATTTGATAATAGAATAAAAAAAATAAAATATGTGGAAAGAATATAAATATAATAAAAGAAATATATATAATAATTTAGGTCCCATCCTTGATGTTCAGTGGACTAGCGTGCATGGTTTTTGTACCCAATGACATTTCAAAGCCTTTTTAAATTGCTCTCCGTAAAATTGCGAAAGTGTGGCTCTCCGCTTATTCGTCAAGCCACATGTCATATCGGAGAAACCTTTTTTTGTGAAAAAATGGTCCGTCAAGATTTAATTAATATTTATTCACAAATTTTCGTGATGCCAACTGACAATTTACGGTATCAGGCAATAAGGAGATTAGACGGATTACAAAACATCATTTTGAAATTGTATATGAGAATGATGAAAAAACTGATGCTAATATATAGCCCTGTGTACTTCTTATATGCTGATAAAAGAATATAACAAATGTATGCTATCCTAATTACACTAACTGCTGACGAAGGTGAACACAGATATTGACCCCAAGAGCAATTATGGCGATTGATGGATTTTTTACCTTAGAGTACCATGCTTCCATAAAACAGTCGTCGATGACGATGCTGGCGGACGCATTCAACTATTGGTTTGCTCCCTATTGAAATGAATTGAAATGCAGCCTGTGTTCATGGAATGCGAGTCTGAAGAAAGCTGGCACAGGAAGAATTGATCCGAGGATCGCTGATTTTCAATACATATCCAAGAGACCATGTAATCCTTTCAAACTGGAGCAAGCCTAACAACAAAAGTTTGAATGCATCTCAGATCGCCATGGACGCCCCTACTGTTTATGGATGCATGGTACTCCAGTAATAATTCCATCAAATCGCCCTATTTGAATTCTTGATAATTTCTATGTTCACCTTCCTCAACAGATTTAGTGTAAATTAGGTATTTGCTACAATATTTTATATTTTTTTGATCAGCATATACCGGTTTAGCTGTTGGGTTGGTCGTAATGGACGGAAAAATAAGGATTTGGACATTGCTAAGAATAGTTGAAGGTTTCTCGGGGATCAGTCCACATACTGGATAACCAATCATTGCAATAAGAAATTTTCTGTTAGGAAGACTCAAGTGGATGGAAGATTAAAGACGACCACAGGAACGACAGAATGCTATTGCGATTAGGCTGTAAAGCACACATTTTACATCTGCCAAACAATTACTAACATGTGGCGATTGTCAGGGTTTCCGGTTTGCAACTGTTTAACAACCGAATGAGATGAGCCCGTCTCAGAAGAAGCGTTCGCCCTTACGTCGCAAAGGTCCACCAAGGCACACAAGAAGTCAAGAGAATCTTGGTGTATGAAAAACATGGCTCTGGAGGAAGGCTTGGGAGTAGCAACTATTTAAACCAGACGAATCCAGGTTTACAAGACTATCTAATAATACGAAGAATAATGGTATGGAGAAAGAAGTCGCAAAGATTCCTGCAACATAATATGAAATCTGCAATACAAGTAAATGGCGGATCGATGTCCATGTTTGGGGCGCTATTTCGAAAGGTGGAACGCAGTCCCCTTGTCGTCTTGAAAAAGAATTCGTCACCAAGGAGAATTCATATTCTCCATATTGCAAAGATATTTTGAATTTGTAAAAACGTAATCTGAGAGTTGCTTATTTCAAGACGGACAAGGCACCACCTTCATAGATTCAAAAAACGCTATCGAATTCCACAGAACATGTGGAATAAATCATTTGGATTTTGCCGATGATTCAGCGGATATTTGAATCCCATTGAAACATGTTTGGGACTTCATTGGAAGACAAGTATCTGTCGCGTGTGATGTCTCTGAAGACATCAAGCAGCTTGGACGAAAAAGATAATCGCAAGAATGGAATAACCTGTCTCAGTTCAACTATGACAATCTTATAGACAGTGTGCCTAGATGTGTGAGAGGGAGTGATAACACAAAAAGGTTGGAGCTAACGATACTGCCTCCATCTTTTCCTTGAAGTTGTTTTGCTATGATGGATACACTTAATTACATTGTAAATGTATGCTATTGAGTCATTCGTTTCAATTTAATACTTGTGAAAAACTCTTTTTCAATAAATAGCGAGGGTCAGATACTAACTTGTATATCATGATAAGCTGTTGTAATGAATGAGTTCAAAACATTTTTGCAATTGAGTGTATAAGGTTTTTGAAAACTCGGTTAAAAAAATAAGGTCTTATTTCTGGATTGTATATTCGAGTGTCTCTTTTATGAAGTCCGATGTTATTAAGTGTAGATATACCAATTTCTGTCAAACAGTTTCAAAAATTATCGATATAAATAACATACATGAGTCATAGATTGGACCATGAACAAATGAGAAGAAAACTATGAGACAACATGATATTCATTCTTGGCTTATATTTCATGGACGAATTTCTGTATATGAAAAACATAAGTAATATACGCATAGTACATCTTCCTTGTTTTGTGTGTTTCATTTTCAGACTGCATGCTCATTTTCACATCGTTCCAATCTTTGGAGCTCTTGGGCTTGGAAGTACAAGATAACTTTGATCAACATCGATTTATTTTTACGGGACGTGTTTTTAGTGTATCTCGAAGGTGATTAATATGGACGTAAGTTAAATCAACATTGCTCTGTTTTATTTAAAAAAAATCGCTTCCACTGTATTAATAATGATGTGGTCTAGCGAATCTTATGACCTTTATAAATACCTCAATGGCTTTCGTTTTTTTGGAAATTTGTATCTTCATTCAGTTAATCGAATTATCTTGAATCTTCAAAAGTTATATTCATTCATGCTATCTTAAGCATTATTCATGGACAATGCTTGCCATTTGCTGAATACTTCAAAAGCAGGGATGACGGAGTTCTATTCATTTTGATTGGACTACGGCTTTTTAGATAGGACTTATAGGATTCCGACATCGACTCTCGGCGTGGTCAGTATATATGGGCTAATTTTTTTAGCTCTAGATAGGCGATTGGGTTTAATTGACCCATTGTCGGAATTGTTTGATCAAAAAATATTTCCTTTTAATTTTTCATCTGAGATGGTGACGTAAGTTCATTGACTTTTATTCATTTTCTTCAGAATTTTATGTATGCAAGTGTTTCATGACCAATAGTTTTGGTTTCACAGTACGTTTTACCTAGAAGCTACTGCATGGGTCCATTGACCCACTGCACAGAGAAGTTCATTGAAAACGTATTATTTGCTATGAATGAATGCATGTTTGTTTTTTACATCACCTAAGCAAATGCTATCAACCGTCTGAACATTTTTAAAAATATTGTCTCAACTAGCATCCGATTTTGTAAGTAGTGTGGACAAAAGCATTTCATAAAATAGTTGGCATAATTATTCAAGTCTTATTCAAGTCTCGAATCAAAAAGATCCAAAAACTGAGTTATTTTTTTTAAAATAACTGCTGTGTTTAATGCTTTAAGAAATTATAGGATTTTCTAAAGGAAATTGAAGCTTTTTAACTTACAAGTTGTGAGTGGTTGTTGCCGGTGCATCACGTATCTGTTTCAGAAATTATTGGAATTTAGGGGCTCCTCCCTCCTTTCTTGCTCGCTCCTCCGATTTCTACATCAACCTCTAGCTAACCACCCGGCCCATACACTCTTTACAGACTAAATTTCTTAATTGCGACATTTTAAAAACATCCTAATAATACAAACAGTTTATAATACGAATATATATAAATCTAGCAAAATTGAGCTATCTAAATATACAAGAGCATTTAATCCAGTTTCCATATTTGTATGGTCACTTAACTTGGAAATAAACCGCAATCGATTGAAACCAAACATCCAGATTTGATACTTTTGAGGGGTACTGACTTAGGCCTTTAATATGTCATATTTTCACCAATCTTATTTCATTGTCAGTCTCCTATTCGATCAAAGTGCAAATTTTTGAACGAAGCTATATTTTGTTGAATGACCAATCTCAGTGAAGCTGCCAATTTACGTGATTGTTAGTACTTTGCGGCTGAACTTACCAAACACAATAAGTTGATGCAAGGAAAGAAATAAGTCACAAACGTGCTTTAGAGCAAGAGCCAGCCACAATCGACGCTTTTTGGCGCTTGTATTTGAAGGAATTCTCATAATGTTAGTATGCCAAATTGTTCTAAGTATGAGGCAGGAAATGAAATGCGTCTCTCAGTACGGATGGTGCTTCAAATAGGAAACATTTTTTTCTTGCACTACATTGGCTAACTTGTTTACAAATACATTCCTCCAATTGTAATTAGAAAAATTTCAATTATCCTTCCATGCCTCTAGCTGAGTTGATGTTGTGGCTATTTGAGATAACTAGGCAAGCAATACATACTCTATGCTGCTACGTAGAGCACAGCTACAGTTTCACTTTCGAAATTCTTCTTGTTAGCAGTAAATCACATCAGCATTAGATCTGCCGTCTGCACGTCCTTTCTTTGAATTGTGTGCGAGGACTCAAGTCTGATTCATCAAGCAGATCTAATTTGGAACAAGCATGCATAAACAAATAAAGAAGCGAGCTTTTCTTTTCTTGGCCTTGAATGCGAAAAAAAGAAGAATAGGGCCTTCGATCGAAATCCAATATGTAATAAGGCTGAACATGGGAGTTTATGTTCAAGGCTCTGGTAATCCATTCTCTTGACGAGTTTCATTTTTTTACAATATATGGAAGCGGTTTTCAACAAGAAACTAAATCCATCGAGTTAAGGCTATAGGCTGTAGGAGAGCAGAAGTGTTCGGACTCAAAAAAGTATCTGTATACAGTGAAAATTTTTATATCAAAAATTCAGTTTTTGTTGAGATACGTTCTCAGTGGTCCAAAAAATTATTTGTGCACTTTGTAAAAAAAGTTCAAATAATCTCCGCCATTTTATATATAATACCGAGATGACTCTCCTATAAAAGTAGGCATGAAACAAGTTGGATATCAAAAAAAAGAATGGGAATTTTGATAAATAGGGCATCCTAACTAAGCGGAAATTAAGCTGATTATCAAAAGGCATTTCTATGGATTGTAGTATAATGAAAGTCTTCATGGAATGTCGCGATATTATTCGTTGCGTTTCTTGGCTGAAATTTTAACGTTATTAATTCAGTTTTCACCGCTATGATTCAGTAAATTTATGCTTCATTTCTAGAATCTGAATAGTGGAGGGGGAAAAAACCATTTTGTAATCTTTGAAAGTATTGATTGAAAATTCATGTGTCTCTGTTATGTTGATTTTGCTCTGCCAATGGCATGTTGCCTGTGATATGAATCACGCTTTAAGAAAATACTCTTGCGGTGTGCATGAAAGAATAGGTAACCCATCGAATTGCTATTTTAAGCAAACTTTAAAATCTGCAAAGCTGTCATGAGTATCTGTGATAATACATCATTTCTTTGCAAATAACAATCATATTCACTCAATTCCGTTGTAATTTCTTCAAAAAATGCAAAAATTTGCATATTTCTCATTTGGAAATACAATGCCGACTGTATCCCCCTTGAGTTCATTTAATAAAACTCGATAAGTGTTATACACATAGGGGATTTATCAATACGGAGTTTCACTACTTCCTAATATACTTACTCTATGAACTTTATCTGCAGCAAATATTCCTAATTTTATTTCAAAATGGAAAGATAAGAATTGTTGGACCTGTCATCAAAGTTTTCAACCAGCACTTATCCAAGATGTAGTAGACCACCAGATGGTGGCATAGCAAGACTCACCTTACGCGTCCTCACACGTAGTGACGTAGTTATCCCGCCACCAGTCGTTTGTGATTATCGTGCGGATAGCTACATCGGCATCTGGATGATGGTCGTATAACAATAAGAAAACAGGAGAGTAGTGTGCAACTGGAGATGGTATATTGACATCATTTATCCATGATTTATTTCATGGAAATCACGATGATCACGCCTTACCTGTAAAACTTCGTATTAGGCATATAGCAATAACATCGTATTTGTCGGAATTTTATTGTTGAAATCCCGATCAAAAATGTGTTCTGTGAAATTGGAAAAAATGTTCTGGGGTCACATTGACCCATTCCGTTTTCTTGGTTATAAAACAATTTTCAGTTGTTCTATAGTTAATAATCTCGTTTGTATTATATTTCGGTCGCAAAGGCAAATACCTCATCTTTTCCGGAGTTTCAGACATCAATCGCGAAGTGGTGTCTTAGTGTTGCCTAGTTATGGCCAAAAAGAAAAATTTTTGTTGACTGTATGTCAAAACGGCTTGCTGACGTATCCGTAATAATGGTTGAATTGATAAATACTAACTAGCACACTTATTTGCATGACTTGGCACAAATGATGATGATAACTATCTTACAATTGTGATTTTATTGAGAATAGATGCATTTTATTGGAGATGAATTTGTTTTTACATATTAGAGGGAATCATCGTTTTTCTAACTTTCGGACCCGCCATGTCTATTTCGGGTCTAGTTATAGTGATGGAGTCCGGGAGTCTATCATTGGATAGGACGCGATCAGCAAAAATGATAGGACTCTGACAACCGCCATCCCGGCTTCAAAGTTGCAGGCGCCAGTTGTTGTGTCCGTTTCTGCACCGTAAATGAGAAGAAGGCTTGTGCAGGTAGCATTCTTAAAAAACGCACATATGTACGTTGCATGTAATACGGTATAAATGCAATATTTGTATTCTTAATTTATTAAACCCTTAATATGCAATCCGCCCCCCTACCATGCCGGACATTTGATTAGCATAATTTCAATTTGAGTTAGAATATAGAATTGTTGATGCCAAAACTTCTATTCCAACTCCTGAAATATGTGCTCAGGGTAAATAGTGTGATTTTTTTACTAACTAGTCTTAGTTAAACGTTCCCAGTCAACCTGGCACGTGTAATACTGCTGTATTTTTGGTGTAAATGAAAATATAAAAATTTGCACTTTTACACGTGTAAACAAATTTTTTGCGTTGCGGCATGGATTCAATCAGTTTTTGCAATACTCTTCGTAAGTTTGGTGTGGTCCAGGTTTCCGTTACGCTTCTTGAGATCACTGAGAGAAGTGGGTTTCGTGGAGCAAACTCGCTTCTTCACCACAACATCAGCAGTTTCCGATTGGTTTCAAATCTGGAGAACTGCGGGGCCATAGGTTCCAGGACTTTGACTTCAGACGATGTTCGTAACGTCCTCAACTCTTTTTTTCGGAAAATACATTAATGATGAATTCATTTCTTGATATGTCAATATTTGATCAAACATTACAAAACACAATCAGCCATAATACCATGTTTTACGGTAATGTGCACTCTATTAGTCGACGATATTATTGCATAAGGTATTGTTGAACAAACTATTAGGCCCGTCTAATGACCGGCCAAAGTGCACTTATCAAGGCTGGAAACATGCATCAAGGATATTATTACGTTTTATTAAGTCTTTTCCCGTTACTCCAAAAAAATGAAAAGAAAAAAAATACTTAAAAAGGCTTTAAAACAAGTTATGCTTTTGTTACGTAAGAAATGCTGATGAAAGTTTAAAAATATTTCAGGGATTTTGATATTTTTGTTTTTTCTGGTATGTCAGTGCAATTTAAACATCTTATTTTTTTCAGTTCATATGTATACATCGACTTCTGCGCAGCGTTGATTCTCTTATTATATATTTGTGGTAGACCCAGCACTGAGTCACAGTAAGTACTATGCAGTGATTGAAAACGTTTATAAACTAAAATTAAAGACTTACCAAAATGAAACACCATTGAAATCCGACATTATCATCTTGTGTATTACATGCACACTGAAATGCGTCGTGAAGATGCTTAGTCATGATAACAGCACCTAAACATAGCGGGCCTCCACCGATGGCAGCCTATTCTAGTAAGGTGTTGGGCTATAGTCGATTGCAATTATATCAGCTCGGCACTTATGCGACCCTTGATCGCACACTGACCTAAAAACTGCACCCTCCAGAAGCGCCTAATTAAGATAAGTGCGAGAAATGGGCTACAACGATCGTTGGTTAAACAGCAGCTGGGGAGCATGTCCTTCGACGATGCGAAATGCCCTCTTGCACTTGTGCACAGCACGGCTTGAGTACGCATCTCCAGTATATGGTGTCGCAGTGTCATACGTAGAGATCATCGACTCATCTGCTAACGAAATAATGTGTATCATCACAGGCTGCTGCGCCCGACCGAAAGCGATCTTCCTTTAGGTTGCAATTCGAGTTGTATGTATAAGAGTCTAACACACTAGAGCGAAGGCCAACCAACATCACCTCCATCATCGTATCACCGCTGCATCCAACTCAGCGGCTTGCAACGGCCTTTCTCCGTCACGCATCTCGCCTCCTCCGTGACGGTTTGATGTTTTGAATACGAGAAAACAAGGAAGTCAAAACGAGAATTTCCCTTTTCTAAACTGCGCCTGCCCGCTCAAACCAATTGTTACTGCGAGGCCCTTTTCGCCGATCTTTTCGGGCAACACTTCGGAACGCGTACAATAATAAAACAAAATATTCAAGTCATTATATACATAAATGAAAGAAAGGACGGATTGAAGTCACTGCCACGGGAAGAGCGAGGCGTTAATACAGTTTGCTTTGGGACACATAAAACGGCCGCAATGATGCTATCATTGTCGCTTCGAGAAATGTGTAGCAACATTGGGTGGCGAGCGCGAAACCAGCTGCTTGAAGTAGGAGATCATTCTCGTTGGCGCGATCGAACGATGTACTCGTCATTCGTGTGACGCGTCGACCGCGCTTGGCGTGCTGCTGAGATCGCTGCACTTGTCCTTCATCAGCCATTGTGGAAGTGTTCATCAGCTCGCGTGGCCAACACTATCTCCGTGCGTCCGGACGTAACGCGAAGTGAGAATGAGAGTCCGTGCTGCTAACAGCTATGGCGTTCTATGCCATCGAGCGAAGAGATCGTCTTCTCCACCACCAAGTTCCAGCTCGCCCCTCAGGATTCGCTGCCGCGACTGTGCCTCCGACATCGTTTACCAATTCACATGTAACTGTGGGACAGTTACGGTCGGACGCACGGAGAGGTGGTTGGCCAAGCGAGCTGATGAACTCCATCCACAATGGCTGATGAAGGACAAAGTGCAGGCGATCTTCTGCTGCACCGACAAGCGCGGGTTCACGCGTCCAAACGATGACGTTGTACATCGTTCGATCGCGCCAAACGAGAAAGATCTCCTACTTCAAGCAGCTGGTTCGCGCCTCGCACCCCCCAATGTTGCTACCATTTCTCGAAGCGACAATGATAGCATCATTGCGGCCTGGTTTTATGTGTCCCTGAAAGCAAACTGTATTAACGCTCGCTCTTCCGTGGGCAGTTACTTCAACTCGTCCTTTCTTTCATTTTAATGTATATAATGCACTTGATTTTTCTTTTTTTGTACGAGTTCCGATGTGTTGACCGAAAAGAATCGGCGAATGGCCTCGCAACTAATGGACATCGTTTTGTTTAATCTTTATTTACCATACGATCACGGCCAAAAGTGTTTCAATTGTTAGCATCCGCAGCCGACCTCCCTCGAAAGCAATGGGTCCGACTGAACTGACTCCGCTCCAACACCGCACGCTTTGCCGCCACCATCCAGCGATGGGGTTCCGACAGTCCGCAACCTGTGCTTGCGGTCATCCAGCTCAAACAGTGGAGCACATCATCTCGCAATGCGCAGTCCACAGATCTCCTGGTGACCTGCGTCTCCTTCGCGATTCTGATGTTGACTTGAGACATGGGCTCCTAGAGCTAAAAATTGAACTTTGAGTTTGTTTGCTTGTCAGTTAGCCCCATCGTGACACAAAAGCGTCTGTCATTTGTCTGTCCATTTAACGAACAGATTTCCTCTCTTGGGATGCTAACAATTAGTATAGGAAGTCATTTTCTAACGCGCACAATGTCAGACACAGAGTGCGGAGCAGGTCACTTGATATTCGAAGGAACGGAACCAGTGTTGAACAGTGTCTATTAAGAACAAGTTAATCAATGCATGTGTTGAATTAAAAACAGTGCTCGTGAGAGATCTGTTGCAAAAATTTGCCACCAAGATAGAATTATTTTGTCGCACTCAAGCGCTTTTAGTCATAGCCAAAGGAAATATGACCCCATTTTCTCGTGTAAGCATTGCATGTCCGCATGGAAGTAGTCTCAAAGCGGAATAGCGGGATGAATATATTAACTGACCATCAAGTGACCATTTCGTGACCAAAACCTGACATTTGACAGACAAATAGCCGACCATGGACGACAGTGATAGAACTAGGACAGCAAACTGAAATAGTAACTTTTCTGTAATTGAAATCAACTGACATTAAAATCTTATTGATAGATAACTAAATTTTCAGAGGCTAGAAATAAATGAAGAAGACTGCATAATTTTGTCCATTTAAAGAATCATAATATCTTTGCATTGTGAAAAAAATGTCGGAAAGTACACATTGTCAGCCTACTTTCATCAAAAACTCCAATCACATCTATCTTGAAACTCTCCATCAAATATCACGTTCACTTGTTTTCGTGAGGACTGCTGGCCAAAACTACCACCACTTAGGAAAGTGACATATGCCAATTTAGTCTATGAAATATCAGGTTTCTCATGGTACAATGTTCATAAAAATTGAATGACAACTCCAACGGTGAATTTTGCAATTTCAAATGTGGTGATTTCAATCATTTTGTCAATATTGCCTACATCACTCTTCTGATGTACTACTGACTTCAAGTTACACGGAAGTCTAAAAGATTTTTATAAATAATCAATAAGATTACAACTTTGAACAGCATGCATTATGTAGATTTCAAATGAAGTTAATAATAAATCCGAAATGATATTTTGACACGTTTTTGAGATGAATGTGAATTTGTTGAGTCTGCTCATCAACATGTCGACATGTCTTTTTCAGATATAGTGACTTCTTTGCTGAGAAAAACTCATTTTGCTGATGCTCTGATTCTTACTGGCTTTTCAGAATATATATATGGGATTTACTCTCATGGGAATCATGAAGTAAGCAATTATCACCATGATTTCACAGTGTAATGATCTCTATGAGTAAATCTGTACATGTATAATCTCAATAAAGTATACCAGATTATTACATAGTTGTAGAATCGTATTTCAGAATCCCTTCTATATCTGATAAAATTTGTTCGCAGGGAAAATCTTTTTTGATTCGGAAGACATCCCAGGGTCGATGTTGACCAGCGAAACAAGAAAAACACTCAAGGTTCTCGCGAGCGCTTCCGACAGACGCCGTCTGCCATCCTCAAGCAACTGAATTTTAACTCATGATACAGAAGCCATGCTGACAGCAGATGATCATATCTCACTGCCTGTAGAAAGAATTCTTTACCAGAACTGAATAAGAAACAATTAGATGCTACTCATTCTGTAAAATATAAGTAAGATGATAAATATGTTAAAATCGACATAACGAGAAGAAACTATTCAATGAGCAAGCTACATGACATTACCATAAAATTCACCTAAATCAATCCTAGTTTTATTCGAAGACTGAAGTTTCCGTGTCCACAGTGATTCCTTTACGATTCTTTTCCTCCAGACAGACTCCTTGTCCACTATGGTCAACGAATCAACATCAATTCGATGGCCAGTGTCCACCAAATGCTTGGCCAACTCTGATCAGCCCGAGTCCAACTCACGAATGTTGCGAACATGTTCAGCCTTCCTTTTCTCAATCGCTCGTGAGAACCTTGAGTGTTTTTCTTGTTTCGTTGGTCAACATCGACCCTGGGATGTCCTCCGAATCAAATAACTCAATCACATGTCCCTATCGCTCTGGATATCTATGGTCTTTAGAGAGGATTTCTATAATAATGTTGTCGGCTACTGAAACAAAAACCACTATGCATGCAGCCAGAAACTTTCAGACTTCTACATGTTCATGAATCATAGCACGCATTCACTACAATAACTACAGTATAATCATACCTAGCTTTTTCAAGCATCTTAATCCTTAATTTATTCTTGTAGATAGAATCGAACGCTTTTGAGAGATCGATAAAGTATAAATAGAGTAGAGCTTTCATGTTATTCTATATTTGTATTATTTCTCTTAATTTAAATATATTGTCAAGAGTGGAGTGTCCTTTTCGAAAAGCAATTTGCGACTCGTGGATTTATGGTTTTCTTCGAACCATGAGCTTAATCGGTTATTAATAAATTTTGTCATTATTGATTTTGTCGAAGTAATTATTCTCCTTGTATTTTGATTCTCGATCTTCTTTATAGCATATAATAAGGAAAAATGGTTGAGATTCTGCCATTTTCCATTTATTATTTTTAAGATCAAGAAGTTACCGTTCTCATTTGCAATATCTATCATTTTGTATTCATTTTGCGGAAACTTACAATATAAGGACACTCCCTTTATATTTCTTCCTATGAAGTTTGTCTTTTCTATAAATGTATGATATCCATTCAAATTTTGGATCTCAGGTGGCTCCCAATTATTTTTCATATGCGCTTCCCTAAAGCATACAAAATCTGAATTATCAATGTCATTCATTAGGCAGGAATCTCTGATTTTACTATTGTCAATCCGTTTATGTTGACTCAATGTGTAAGTATACTCCTCGATGATAGGGCCAGCAATCCTGTATGCTTCTGAGTGTTAGACCCCTCTTAAGACGGATGAGCAGAAGCTACACGTTGCGGAGATGCGGATGCTAAATTGGATTCAGGGCTACACACGCTTCGACCGGAAGACCACCGAGGAAATGCGATGAAATGTGGAGATAGCCCCAATCCAAGAAGTGGCAAGATCAACACTGTAAACCGTTGACTGACAATTGACAGACATATATCCTACAAAATCTATTTTGTCGGTCATTGTTAGTTCTTGTAGGATGATTGCCACTAAACACCTACAATATCTGACAAAAAGCGACAAAATGAATAGCAATGAATTATAGCTTAAATTTTATCAAAAATGTAGGTAATTATATTATGTCAAAATAAATCATGGTTCTGTCACACAATAACACAGATTGCCCAAAAATCAAGCAATCACCAATCGAAAAAATCAATCAATATTCAACAGCTTTTGTTTAGTTAATTTGCATACAAAGCATGTTCGATGTCGGTGGAGAACCTACAAATTCGTCGGATATCGCAGGATATTGGTGGTGACGATCGTCGGTTGATTTTGTCAGTAATTTTGTAGGATAATTGTCGGTCTACGGTTTACAGTGAAGAAGGCTGTCAAGAGGCCGTCCCAGGAAGACATGAATCGCGACTGTGACGGCCGATATGTATTAAAACTACAAAAATATATAAGATAATAATGTATGCATTAAGAGGACTAACTTTATGTATTGAAAACAGACAAACATCAATGGTCTTAGTATCTGTCAGCCATATATCTTTTTTGTGACTTTTCAAATAGAATTAGAACTACGGATTCATATGAATGATGAATGAATTCAGAAAAAGTGAGTTGATTTTTGGAAAAACGTAACTTTTTCACTTTGCAATATGTACAAGCTATCATCATTTTGAATAAGTACTATTAGATGCTTTGATGTGTAGATGTACAATGACATTTTGACTTTTTTTCGAAATTTGAATTTCCTGTATTACAGCTCGATGAGTTTTTGTTTAAAACTGATCAAAATGTGTTTTTTCTTAGTTATTGCAAAAAAAATTCACAACCAACCTCAAATCTCTAAAACGATTTTCACAAGAGATAGTAGGCGTACATTTTCATTTTCAGAGCTTCAAAAATGTCTAATTACCGACGATTGTTACCTCTAACTTAGTTTTATAATATTTTGGAATGTATAATTACTCCGTGCTAAAACAATGCAATGAGTTTGAGATATCATTTGGTGCGAAATCAGCAAAATCAAGTACCATGTAGAGGCTGTCAGACATTTTGATAACCATGACCTATGAACTTCGTGTGTGCTTATCCACTTTCTACTGATCTATCCATTCACAAAAGAAGGATGAAGAAACCGACTCAAATTAATGATGCAGCAACTTTCTTGGAATTTAATTATCAAGGTGAAGAAACCCTTACGGAAATTGTCATGATAATTTTAATAATAATGGCTCATAAAGACTAATGATGATTTTTAACCAGTTATCATGAACTTATCAAAAATTCATGAATACATTTTCGTACAGGAATGGATAGGTGAAGGCTCAAACAGCGATAATATAAACATTATTGATGGGGGGGACAAATAAAATGCCGAAATTGCTATTAACTTGGTGTAAATGACCTGTCTTCGCCTGATATTTGCGTAGAAAGAAACATGCCACATATTTTGCTATAGGTACTAAGAACAATCTCTACAGAACAACAACAGGATGCCGCTAAAATTCCAAATTGTTGGTCATTATCTGTTCTTTGCTAAATCTATCAGATGAATAAAAGAACGAATAGGCCTGTGTGAAATTCGAATGGCGATGCCGCATTCATGGATATACAACCTGAATTTTCATGTTTTATCTACTCAAACTGTGTAAGTTAAACTTGATAAATTATTGAAAACATATGACGATTGTGTGAAACAACAGAAATATGATTGAAGTCTTGATTTTATGAAAGAAAATGGTGATTAGTTATGCAGCGAGGATAAACGTCTACACCAAATTCGGAAAAAATCGGGTATACGACGGAGAAGGCTACGAGTCCTATTACAATCCATCATTCCAAAAGAAGAAAGAAATTCATTCAACCAAATGTCTTCGAATTTGAATTTAACGTCATTTAAAGAATCAGAAACAACTATCGACAGCGAGTCTCAAGAGTCAGATCATCCTGGCGATCGGTCCACTAAAACTACTGTGATGTAGAAGAAAATGTCATAAGACAAATGCAGCTTCCAAATTAGTGGCATCTTCGAAGTTATCAACTCGCAAGGCAGCAAATGTGTGTCATCAACTGTCAGAATCGGGAGTAGACATTCACACACCTACACAGTCCGGCATATATAAGTCTACCATCAAAGAGGCGAGAAAACTTAAAGATAAAAAATGAGACTGTCAGTGTGGAACATTGGTCGCTACATTTCGATACAAGAATATCAAGCATGGGTTTGGTTTTCGAAAAATGAACACAGAGAAATCAATCTAGATAATTATACTTGAACATACCCAATGGAAGGGCTGATACGGTTGTCCAAGAAATATCAGCTGTACTTGATGAATATAAGCTGTGGAGGAGAATAAAAATGATCGGTGCTGTCACAACTAATGCCAATTCTGGAAGACAAAATGAAATTGTCATTCAATTGCAAAAGGTATTTGGTATAAAACAACTAGAAATACCATAATTTATTGATTGTCAATACCATCATATTCTCGATCGAGTGCTTTGTTCGGTGATGGATGACAAGTTCGGTGGCAGCAGTACTCCACCCAATATAGAATATCAATTCGTCATAAAGGATTTGTACAACTACGGACTATTGACGGCGAATTTCAGTAATGAAAATGAAGATATCACAGAAACAGCAGGATGGCGTGACGATATGAAATATTTATTCATTAGACCAGAGTTTCCTATTATTTAACAGAACCAAGAGGTTTCCCAGAATACATTCCAGAGACTACCGAATTTAAGTAATAGGCCTGCAAGATGGAACTCCCGGTCTATCCCCGCTCTCATGCCTGACATTCTTTTACAAGAGAGAAGAGCCTCATTGTATGAAATTTGCCTGCCCCTTTCTTCGAGTGTGTGGACTGATCTTTAATTCATTAACCAGCTGTACAATGCAACTTAGAATCAAACATTATGCAACAACAGCGTGCAGAATCAGCAAAAAGCATCTGTTAAAAACTTTTGGAATCAAGAACCTTCAAGACGGGAAATTCCAAGAACTAATAAGTGCCGAACGCTCCATAAAGTGCCTTCAAGATATCTATGACTTTTGCAGAAAGAAGGAGATTGTTCAGTTGAAGCTTCTATTGTGCAACCAAATAATGAAATGAGTGTCGTTTCTGCTTTGAGTATTCAGATATGATTATTGTGAAATATTCGAATTTTTGATTAATGAAATTAGATGATAGTAATGATTATAATAGATTATGGTAGGCAAATAATAGTCCTTCTTACATACCCTTTAATCAATGGCAAATTAACTTTTTCTCATTAGCTAAACAGAAGCAGGACAATAATCAAATAATTATTTTAGAAGAAGAACTTGCAGAAATCACTTTTTTGTTAAAAAAATGCAATTTTTACGATTTTCATTTTTAGTTGGGGATGGATTTTTTTGATAAAATCGAAATAAAGCATATTTCTGCTAGTTCTGATGAAAAGTTCATCGATTCATGATACAGGAATATAGGGTTAGAAAAAATTCATATCCCTAAGTACATGTATGTTGCACATTATTATGTAGGCTTAAGTATACTGGCACTACATGACGCATATACTATCGGAGAAAGTTGACAAAAACACAATCGAGTATACATGCTTGTGCAAACTGTAATCGGCCTACATCTGAATTTATCCTACATAGGGCCTACTTGCACCGGTAGCGTAATCTTATGGTTTTACATAATGTCTACATACAGTGCCTATTACAGTGCATCATCAAATTTTCTCATTGATGTATGTGAATTTTATACACTGTGCAATACCAAAGCTACTTACGAAAATGATGTACAAAATGAGAATGACAAAATGTACGACATCACTATTGATCGTGTTCATGCACTACGAAGGCGATTGGTATTCCTATTCGATTATCTTTATCATCTAATAGGAATGGTAAATCCAATTTAATCCACAACATTTGACGAAAATGTGTCTTTGATTTGTAAAATCCATATTTCTAAACCGATTTCAATAGTTTTTTTTAATCAAACCGTCAGGATCTCATCTATGGTGGCATGGTTTTCAAAAAGTCTTAAAGCCAAGTCCTTCTTCACAAGTTGCCGTTTTTTACTGAAAAGTGACCAAAAATGCATGTCCAAAGTTACAGTATTCTCACTTCAACACGGATTTTCGATCAGCTACATTCAAATACACCCACTAATATTTATATCATCTGAAAGTAGAAGATCAGCTCTTTAAGACAGTATAATTTTAAATATTCTAATTAATATTAATCATTGACTTTTCACTGGGTTTCAATTGTCCAATGAAAAAAATGTCCTCTGACCGAGACGTTTTCTGTCCTCTGACCGAGATACCTTTTTCTCGAAGAATATTGATTTTTCCATCAAACGTTTTGCACCAAACGAATCCTCTAGTGTGCTAGTTTATAAATTCGTAAAGAAAATTCAGTTTGATGCCGTTACAATTGTGCAATATTGATTTAAAAATATTTTCATCCGCTTTTTCGACGAGAGTATTTGAATATTCCCAAAATTTTCATATGGATGCTGAAACCAGAAATTTTGTCAGGAATCGATGAAATTTCGCGGCATAGGAGGGATCCATGCTCTTAAAATCTATGCAAAAGAAATTTTTCATTTATATTAATTAACCCTCTCAAAATCTCCAAAAACCACGAAAATGTCCTCTGACCGAGACCCTAAAAAATCTCGGTCAGAGGACAACGTTAAAATTGAAGACCTCGGTCAGAATACAAGGGTCTCGGTCAAAGGACATTATAATGTATGCAATTACATTTAGATCACTTCGTCTTACGCATTCAAATATTCGCCCTAAGTTCCCGCAGTCTCCTGAACCCAAATGCTGAAACCGAAGAGTTTCCTGTTCGACATCAATTTGTCCTCTGACCGAGACATAAAAAATCTCGGTCAGAGGACAAGGTGGGTCACGGTCAACGGAAAATATATGCAATACATTACATTTTGGTCACTTCGCCTTACGCATGCAAGCATTCATCCTAAGTTCCCAGTCTCATCAGCAACCCAAATGCAGAAGCAGAAGAGTTTCCTATTCGACATCTATCTGACCGAGATGTAGAAAAAATGGCTTTTTAAAAGTGCTAGATTTCTATGGAAAGTTTTTATTTGGTGTGGTCGCCGCTAAGGTTTTCGTGTTCAGCGTAAAAAAATGAATATATATGCAAATTTTCACGGAAATCTGAGACCCAAAGTTGAAAAGACAGAAATGTTGTGGAATAAATTGGATTTACCCGGAAGGTCAATCGCTTTCATAGTGCATCAACACGAACAATAGTGATTTCGCACTTTTTGTTATTCTCGTTTTGTACATCGTTTTCGTAGTCAAAATTAGTAAGTTTTCGTAGTCTACAGTTTACAGTGTACTTATTATCTTTTTGCATCACATTATTGTTATAATTTCTATACAGTTTTCTACATTTTCATCAAATCTTGCGTAATGGGCCCTTTGAATAGACAATTTTGTAGCCTCTGAAACTATGAGTATATATACTAGCTATATTTTATAAAAGCTAGTATCATTCGTGCAATCATGCATTGTTGGTGATATGGCCCTGAGGCCGAGTCCTCCACGTACCCGGTTCCATAATATAAAGGGTTCAAAAGAAAAGATTCTTCGGGTACTTCCAAGCGATTATTATTGCGTGTGCGACGTTTTGCCCCAAAGACTTAATCATGCTCGAATGAAGATGTACAGCGCAACATTCACATCATACGACCGAAGAAAATCGATAAAGAAGATTATCACGAAAGCACATGCTAAGGTTAAAAAATTCTACTGATAACAAAGATTAAAAGTACCATGAAAATTCAGAAAATCTTGAGGCGGATGTGCAAAAGTTCATATGGTTGAGAAGGATTCTTGTCTGTTCATAGCTTGGTTACCAGCATCATTGATGTATCTGCTTTCCAAGCTCCTTTTGCACATCCGCCTCAAGATTTTCTGAATTTTCATGGTACTTTTAATCTTTGTTATCAGTAGAATTTTTCAACCTTAACATGCGCTTACGTGATAATCTTCTTTATCGATTTTCTTCGGTCGTATGATGTGAATGTTGCGCTGTACATCTTCATTCGTACATGATTAAGCCTTTGGGTCGAAACGTCGCACACGCAATAATAATCGCTTGGAAGTACCCGAAGAATCTTTTCTTTTGAACCCTTTATATGCATTGTTGAACTTGTGATTATGCGTAGACGTATGATTAGATATTACCATAATGTCATGTATTACATAACAAGGTAGCCAAAAGTTAACCTGCAAATAGCGACCGCCTGTCTATAACGACATTATTTGCCTGGCTGAGAGGTGGTCATTATAGACAGGAACTACTGTACCATCGATTGCTGCATTTCTACGGACTTTCTTTCTATCTATCTTCCAGACTTATAACATAACTGACTTGCTTGACATCAAACATGTCGCATATGCTGGAAGGACGGATGGAGAATACCGTCCATCGTCTATATTTGAAATGAATCGCTGTTTTCAAGTCATCATGCCATCGAATTGGACAAACAAGATAGACGGTCGTATTCCAATCATTCTTCAACAAGGAGAGTGTAAACAAAATCGGGCCATCTGTCACGGTGAGATGGTGCAAAATAGTTAATTGTCTTCTTCTTAGTAGTAAAAAAATGGTTCCAATGATGTTCTGAATGCATGGCATAGATATGGATTATTAAAAATCGATATTTCCAAGTTCATATCACCTCATGCTTAGATCAACACCAAGCATTAGCAACCACTTCCAGGCGACCTCGGACAATCGATCTTGTGATTCAATGCCTCCGGCTTTCACGAAGTCGAAGTGACATTTCAATGCGCCTTGCCCTCTGGGAACCGAAACCAGTCTTCGAACTGCTAACGCGGCATAAAGATCTCCAAGACCAGCGAAGCAGACATACCGGCAAGCCATTTTTCATGGTGGTGCCAAGAGCAAGGCGCATTGAAATATTATATTGACCTCGTGGAAGTTTGAATCATTAGAACACCAAGGAGATCCTAGGGTGGAGTGAAAATATGAAAGTTTGAATTTATCCTCGGCCTAAGTATAAAAGTTGTCTATAATGTATTCACAATGCCCAGTAAAAATTTTGAGACTATTGTTTATCATTAAGAGGTGCCACCATGTGCTTTAATTAAAGAATATTTTTGCAATATTTACGTATTTTTCAATAGGCTTGTTTCAATTGTACGATTCATTTTGAGCAACGGTTTTATGATGAAATGCAAAAATAATATCAATCTAAGTCAGCCTAACACACGAGGCTCTGTTCAAATCAATATCTACGATGTATGATAGTGAAATTGTATAGATATCTGCAAACTTACAAAAAGAATAACGTCTCCATATCACGTGATCCTGCTCATAAGTGGTTTATACCATAGAAATCGTTCGCTGACAATGAATTATCTGTGAACGATAGATGACTCATGAAAAACATCAATAGAAGCATGCGTGTTTCAAATTCATTGGGGTTTGTGAATGAAAAGCGCCACTCAATACGAGAAGTGGTTTTTACCACAACACTTGTATCTTAGAAAGCTGCTAGCGACATGGCTAGAAAGCTAACTACACGTAGTGAACTTTGTATTCAAACTCAAGAATTACCAACCAGTATTCTGCCGACACAGTACCATGTACTTAAATTCTACGAACATCATCGCAACGAATTGAAAACTTTGATAGATAAAGAGCCAAGTCCTAGTGAAGTGATTGTTCTTTTATTGCCAAATATCTTAACTCTATAGAGTAAAGCATCTATCCGTGTCATCACTGAAAAGAAAATCAAGGAAAGAGTGAAAAAACTACATGATCAATACCGAAACTTAATGAAATCCAGTAAGAAACCCCAGTAGTAAGAAACCAAACTTTGACTTGACTTTTCAGCGGTTTGCTGAACGAAAAAATATCCTTTTCGATATCGCATCCTGCAAATGTCTGCGTGAATGCAAATGTGATTCATCTAAGAAAGTTCCGAAAGAAGAAAGGACTTTTTTTAATTGATCAGCGGTCTGAACGCCGAATGATGATTGGAGGAGTCGACGAAAGTTACCGAGATATTTCTGCGAAACGAAAAATGCAAAACGTCAAAGAAAAGAAGACTCATTCTGCAATTGTTTCGCCAAACTGTCTTGACTTCGACGACGATGAACTCACAGGAGGTAGTGAGAGTAGTGACAGTGACATCTTGCTTCCGACTTCTCGAACATCCGCGCATTCAAGGCCAATTAAAAGAAGTGATAGAGTGATGGGCTCTTTATTTCGACGATAGACGAGATTTCACTCGTTCATGCACTTCCAGCGAGGATAGTACCAGATATTATCCTACTTTTGTTAAAGAACACATCGTGCTTGTAGGAGAACCTGGATCATCATACTTATCTCACGTATCTCCTCATTCTGGTTCAGCATCTGATATCACGAAAGAAATTACAGACTTTCTTGAACAATAATATGGGGCTGATTACGATATTTTATGGCTATTGACTGTGATGGAACAAATGTCAACACTGGTGTCGATAATGGCATCATTCGCAGGCTTGAACTGCAACTGAATCACTTTCTTCAATGGATCATTTGCTTACTACACATCAATGAATTATCACTGCGTCATTTATTCAATAATTTCTTAGATAATGGTTCAAAAGGACCTGCATCATTTTCTGGGCCAATTGTTTTTTTCCTTCATAGCTGTGAAAACTACAGTTCTGTTCTCTTTACAGCTGTAAGCGATCGAGTGTGCCTATCGATGTTCTCCAATACAGATGACCTTACCAGAGATCAAAAGTACTTGTATGACCTTTGTCAGTCGGTCATCAAGGGTGAGATTCATAAAGAATCGGAAGCAAAGAACCCAGGACCGTTTCCTCACTCCAGATGGTTGACAACCGCGTCGCGAGTATTGAGAACGTATGTTTGCACACAAAATCCTTCATGGCAGTTGCAACATCACACAGACTTGATTATTCGTGTGTACGCTTCGGTATGGTTTAACATCAAACTTCATTCGCATTTATGGGATGGACCGACCCATTTTTGGAAAATGATCGAATTTTCAAGATTTCTACCGCAAAGTTGTTTGGAAGTTGTTGACGCGGTGTTGAGCAGAAACGCTTTTTATGCTAACCCGAAAAATCTTATTCTCTCCATGCTACATGACCCGGACTGTGAAAAGAAAACATTCGCGCTTGACAATTTGAAAATCTCCCAAAATGCAAGTTCGATGTCTACCAATGAAGTAAGAAAATTCAGAGTTCCATCGTAGAACTTCAATGGGCGAAAAGTGATTTTGACCATCCCACCTGTTTTGAGTAATATACCATTGGAAGAATTAACGAATCGCGTTTTGTCAAAGTCGGAGTTTCTTCCAAAATTGCCCTGTCACACACAGGCTGTGGAAAGATTCATCAAGGAGGTGACCCGTGCACCCGAACTGGCAAATGAAAAAAACAGAGATGGATTCATAGAAACAAGAATTCAATCAAAATCTGAGAAAAACAGTAATTTGTTTTTATTCTCTCACCAAAACTTTTTTCCAATATGCGAGAATTTTGAATAAAAAGGCAGATGTTATGCGCCAGACGTTTCGCGTACCAGCCGCTTTCTCAACGCGCTGAAAGACTCGATCCCGACAACCCAGAAACCCCTTGCTGTATATTCATACAGCTGCGCTTGCAGAGCAAGCTATGTGGGGAAGACGGAGCGATGTCTCGACAAGCGTGTCCGCGAGCACATTCCCAAGTGGTGTAAAGAGGGTAAACAAAGGCCAAGATCCAAACAAGTGCCTTCATCGGCAATAACCCAGCATCACCTGATCTGTAGCCAAATACCATCAAGAGCCTCATTCAAGTTGCTGAAGCAATGCCGTAGCCAGGTGGAGCCTCGCATCTCTGAAGCAGTGTGCATAAGACTCGAGAATCCTTCTCTTTGTGTACACAAAGAATTTGTTTATTGCTATGACCTGATACCTTGACTCAACCTCTATTTTTCTTTTTACTTTATTCCATCATTACTTTTGACCTGTGTTTTCAGTAGAGAGTTTGCTATATCTTTATTTATTGTGACCTTCATGTATTCCTGTTTGCGTCAGATAGACTGATCATGCCATTTTGATTTGTGTTCGTAAGCGTAATCCCTCCGTTGTAATCATTGTAGCTTTCATTCTGTCGTTTACCCTCAAAGAGACAGCGTGCGCACGGAATAAAGAATAATTATGTGAGCTTCCAGATTTTCAGTACATTATAGAGGTTGGCCTACACCAAAGGATTATGCTTCTTTATTTCAATGACTGCTACAATAAATTTGATTGCTATCACGCGATTTAAAATTGAATTCTATCACTTGAATCCTTCTTTCAAGGTAAAATCAGGAGTAAAACGTGTTCTAAAATTATTAAACATGACATACTAAGACCTTGATATAAAGAAGCATACAAGATAGAATATTTTGGATGCGACGAAATCGGAACTGCAACGCTTCAGCATGAATCCACTTCAGTCACCAATCTTGGCCAACATTGCTAAATCTAAAGAATCGAAGTAGTGAAACATGCAATCGAGCAAGCATTTTTAGTATGTAATTATATTTATTTGGATTTCACCAAAAATAAAAAGCGGAGAGAAAACCTCTACAGAAATAGCAATACTCTTAAGTGCTGCAGGTGACGCATGTGTGCCTTCTTGAAACATTACGGAAATGCTTTCAATAAAGCCTGTTATCGTCACAGATGACCGTCCAGAAGATAGTCATTATGGTGCACTGTAAATCGCTGGATACGAAAATTGCATACAAATATATACCAAATTCACATACAATTTGAAACTAACATTTAATACGAGATTCTCGTATGTATAGAGAGATCTGGTATGTTTTCCATACAAAAACATACTTACTTTCGTATGTGATTGGTATGTAGCGATACGAACCATTCTATCTGTGATTGGCTGTCTTGCGATGAAATTCGAGTTGCTGGTATGCTTTATATACGAGACCTTATGCAAATTCATCCTCATTCGTAAGCCTTTCGTATGAAGAGCTTTAAGTCATCTAGCAAAAAACTTTCAAATAACTTCTGTCTGCAATATCAGTCATATGCACTCTCATGAACCATAGAGTAGGGATAGGTAGAGGGTCGACTCAAAAAAGTGTCTGTATACACTGAAAATTTTTATATCAAAAGATTCCGCTTTTTGCGGAGACTACGCTCCTGCTGTCCAAAAAATTATTTGAGCAGTTTTTAAAATGCTAAATTTTTGCAAATTTATACATACCAAAGTGAAGCCACTTTTTGTAAGCATTTTGAAACAAGTTGGATATCAAATAGAATGAATTTTGCTAATAAGCATCCTAAGTAAGGGGAAATCAAGTTTGATTATCAAGGGAATTTCATGATCCGTGCTATAATAAAAGTCTTCATGAAAAAGTCGCGATCTTATTCGTGCGTTCTTGGCTGAAATTTCAAGTTTTTAATTCGATTTTCACCGGTATGATTCTAAGATTCACTAAATTCATGTTTCATTTCTGAAATCTGAATAGTGATGTGGAACCATTTACATCTTTCAAGGTTAAATGAAGTCATTGTCTTTGATTATGCGATTTTGCTCTGCCAGTGGCAAGTTGCCTGTGATAAGATCACGTTTAAGAAAATACTCTTGCGGTTGAGCATGAAAGTAATAGGAACCCATCGAATTGCTAATTTAACAAACATGAAATCTCCAAGGCTGCCATGAGAATCTGTGAAGTACCATCATTCCTTCTGCATTACAATCATGATCACTCAATTCCGTTGTAATTTCTTGAAAACTGCAAAAATTTGCATATCTCACATTTGGTAACAATACAAACTGTGTATCTCCCTTGAGTTCATTTAATAAAATCGATAGTGTACACACATTGGGGATTTAATAAATGCGGAGTTACCACTCTACCTAACATACCTACTCTATGTTATGAACGCGCGTGGTATTTAGAGTATTATTTGCTTTAGAGTCGATTTACTATGAAATTAATGCCGTGTGTCATCGTTGATACTGGTCCAGTAACATTCACACGACTCATAATTTCCTCAACTTGATGAACTACGTTGATAGTCATCATTTCAAAAAAACCGTTATCTCCAACATAACTATATTTGCTCCCATGAATTATAGTGTGTTTTTATTTCGGATTGATAATATGCCTGATTTTAAAATTACTTAATGCATAAAAGTTGATGGTTGTATACTTATTGATTATTTATGAAATGCTTTTTACTTTAACACCGTGCTGGTGTGGCTTTAGTATGTGAAGCATACCACACTTGAAATAACAAACGAAAACCATACAAATAGATACAGAAATATACCAAAAAATATTTTGGTATGCATCCTTCGTATGTGATTGGTATCGAGCGATTTACAGTGCATGCGTAAATTTACTTGCGTGTATTAGGAAATTATTAGCATATGGATACGATTTTCGTGTGAAACGATAGCAAAATTATTAACAAACAAATTTTAGAGATATTTGATGTAGAGAGCAAGTTATCTCGTCTTTTGTGTACACTTGCGCGCATATTATTGAAAATAAATTTGTATTTTTTCAAATATTTTATATTTTACTATTTTCCATGATTTAATTGAGGAGTGATGACAACGCGAAGTATTGTATATTTTTGTATTGAACACGTTCTGGAAGTAAATCGAAATTTTTTAAGCATAGAATAAAATGTTCACGGCTCCACAGAACACCTTTCTGATTTCTGCTTCTTTTTCTGACCTAGATTTTAAAAGCGATTTTTGGTGAAATTGTCAAATTATCAATTTTTAATTGTATAAATGTAATCTACTGTGTTAACCGTCATGTGGTCACATATCATGTTCAACTGATGATCAGAATTTAAAATACACCATAGACTCGTGGTGCAAACTAATGATATGATTGATTCGTGATGCAAACGGTACTCCTGAAAAAAGAGATAATAATAATAATCGTATATTTGAGCCTTGCCTCAATATTGTGAATCGTGAGGCATCAAAATTTCCATCGAACGCACAATAAAGTTACAAATCAAGATAACAATTAACAAAGTCAACAAGTCATACAAATTCAAGAAAATCCACTGTTGGCAAGTCGTATCATGGTTGTGAGGAAGGCTTTGTGTCGAATTGATCCCGAAATCCTTGGCATTCTGTAAGTATTTGAATACAAATTCAGTTCTGGTTTTAAATAATACAAGGGATGAGAATTGTCTGTGACAAGTTTGTGAAATACTTTGAGACCCATTATCAGTCGGCGATATTGTAGAGGAATGAATTTAGCACATTCACAGTTCGAGGATCCACATATAATTTTGTGAGCGCGATCTTGCACCCTTTCAATCTGATTGGATTGTTTTTGCTGCAGATTTACAAATAAGGGAGCCACATACTCCAGTACTCCTCGAATAGCACACTGGTAAACCGTGGTGAGTGCATCATTGTCAACGAAGGCTTTAAGCTGCCTTAGAACAGAAAGCTTCGAAGATGCCTTTTTTGTGATTTGGTCCACGTGTAAAATCCATTTTAGATGTTCGTCAATAATTACGCCGAGAAATTTTAGGGATGTCTGAACAGGAATAGATGGTATGGAATAGCATGAAAAATCATAGGACTTTGAAGCTGTGATAAATATTTGAGCACATTTCTCTTCTTTTATTAGCAATTTCTTTTGTATAGCCCAATCTATGACATCGAAATAAACTGGCAAAATAGGACTACTAGTAGTAAGTAGTCTTGGAAATAGTTCCTGCAATAAGAATGTCGTCCGCATATTTTGTCAAGCAAATATTGCTATTTGCACTTCAGAGTATTAAATCAGACGTAAAGTAAGCGAATATGACCGGACTGGGCGATGAGCCTTGTGGCACGCCACTGAGAAGTGGAAGAAGGTCACTATAAGCAGTTTTCCATCTGGTTCGTTGAAATCTCCTTGTTAGATAATTACATACGATGGAAGTTAGGAATGGACCAATGTCGTTATGATGCAGTTTTTCTTGAAGCAAGTGAAATGAAATTTTTTCGAAGCCCTTTGCTAGGTCTAGAGACAAAAGATGACAAGCAGTAATGTCGCTAAACTGCAAATTGCGAGTTACGTAATCCTCAATATTGAGTAGAGCACATGTAGTTTAGCTGCCAACTCGATATCCAAACTGCTATTTGTCGATCTTGGAAGCAAAAACTTTGCCCATGTATTTCATCAGCTGTTTTTCAAAAATTCTCTCAGGGACAGGTAATAGGGAAATTGGCCGAATACTTTTCAAGTTTGGTGGATTGGTCTTTGGAAAAATAATTATATCCGCTTTTTTCCACAATACTGGCAAATCCGCAGCACAGACATTTATTGTACATAATTGTCAATGTTTTTGTCAAGAAATGCGCTAGCTTTGACCATAAAATTGACGGCACATTATCAGAGCCCATGCTAGTCTTAGACGAGATGTTGGTTAATAGATTATACACTTGAAGTTCAGTAAATAGAAAAGGCACAATAAATGGTAACGGCCTTTCAATCATGGGATCAAATATAAATTCTGAAGTCAAATTTTGATTCACCAATTGCAAGATGTCGCGGATAGACATATTTGGTTCACACTGAGGTAGCCAATGATCATTATGAACTTTACTATCGATGAGATACGAATTTTCTTCAAAAAAATATCACATTTTTTTCAAAAAATATCCTACGGTACATGTATGTGTTCTTTGGAAACCGTCTAATATCATGATGTGTTGAGATTAATAAGTTAAGGATTTGAATTGACTTTACAAATTTTCCTATGCATGCACGAAAGCAATCTATGAGACAATCTTCTTGTCCCAAAATGATCTTAGAACCAAAGTATAAAATTTTGCATCAAATTTTGAAGATTATGTTGTTTTCTCTGATCCACTCCAATTTATTCATATAGATAGTATTATGGTGTTTGCACCAAGCAAGAGTTGTAATTGTGTTGGATCAAATTTTATATGCGTTTAGTTTATCGACATTCACTTTATACTGAAAAGGAATGCAACAAAAGCACTCTTTAATTATCCACCAGTTAAGAAAGAATACGTGGTGTTGGTATATTTTTGATGCAATTGAATAAAATTTGACATTTTGTTCGTCTTGCAATGAAAGATGTCACGCATATTTTATATATCTTCCGGTAAATTTGCAGATTATAAATTAGACTGGCTAAAATTGACAATAAAATGATTTTTCCTTATCTATTTGATTTACCCACTTATACATGCCAGAAATAATTGTTGTCCGATGAACATGGAACAGTCATCAATTCTAAGTTAACAGAGCTTTGTATAGATCTATGTAAAACATAAGTAGGCCTACAAAGTATTGAAAACATGAAATAAAAGAATGGGGTTGGAAAGGTAGGTGAAATATCCCAGTCTAAACTCGAGTTCATTCAATGAAATCGAGACTGCTACGCATTTCGGTGAGTGAAACGTTGCGCAACAGATTAATTAAAGCTTACACCACGAGCGATTACACAAACCCGAATCGCAAGTTTAATCGAGAATGGTGCAACCGAGCTGTCGCCGCAGTTTTCCACAGTTGCTCCCTCAATGTATGAGCTGTATGAATCACAGATATCGAACCGCGTGAGCACTGATTTCTGAAACCATTTCTTAACTATCAACAGGCAGAATTTCATTGTCTCATAAGTTTGTCGGTTTGTCATGGACTCATAACGCTCAATTTCTACCCAAGATTGCTGCATTTAGACTGAAATCCATGACTTTGGAAGCATTCTGTCAACTAACCAGAATGTTCTCTATTTTCTGTTGTGTTTTATATTCTTTTTGTAGCTAGCTTCATGCTTGACTTTCAGCTGCTATCGCTATGGTGGAGACATAAAGTGGTGGTTCTATGACATAAAATGATCAACTACAGCACGCTCTTAATGCTTTCTCTTTAGACAACCCAACAATCTTTCTGCTTGGATATCAGCAGTTCAGACGAATCTTCGAATCTTTGAAATGTTCATCTTAACGCTATTTATCAGGGGAAAATGCTAAAAGACCTCTTTTTTGAAACTCATTCATTTTTGGATCTAATTGTTGAATTGTTAAGGTAGAGTTTCTGCAGTTACATAGAAATCGGTTGAATGAGATGCGTTACACTTGCAGAGAGGTATCCAACTGTGGTTGTAAGTGAATTAGAACGCGCTGGGATGTTACTTCTTACACCACTACTGCGCGGCAATAGATATCCGAAGACGTTTTTTCTCATTCTTTGTAGTATCAACCGGATACTCGGAGAACCGGGCACAATGCCACGCTCCGATATTGCTTTGACTTTTAAAGTCAATAAAAATGTCATGACAGCCATTTTTATTCATGAAGACAAAGAAAGCATTGTTCTGCTTACCAAATAATAGTATTAAAAGAGTTTATTTCCGGTACAATATGTTTTGATGATTACACACTTCATAAAGCATCGGAAGCGATATTTGAATGCACAAAAATTCAAAATGGAAAATTTTCCCATAGCTGCTAGAAAATTTGCTTTCCCAAGTGCTTTGCTTGGATGATTTGCTACAAGTTGAAAAATTCTATTTTTTCAAGGACGTTTTAGCAAAATTAAGAATATAAGGGAATTCTGGAATCAATAGCTGATTTGTGGCGACAGCTATGATACTTCTCAATGAGTTACTATTACAAGAACGCAACAACTATGGCTCTAGAGTAGGATGGAGCACTACCGCACTTTGATCTGAATGTGAGCAATTTTCTCGATAACACATTCCCACGACAATTGATAGGAAGACGAGGTGAGTAGTAAGGAATCCTCCCAACTGCGCACAGCGCCCCCCTCTGGAACGTGAGATGGGTTGTTGTCGTTCTGGGTCGACCGTCCGTGTGTGTCGTGGTCGACCGTCGTAGTTGGTCTTGGGGGGCGGTCTATGTTTTTGGTGTGTACGTGTGTTTTGTGTTTAGATTTGGCTTCCTGATAAAATTCTGCGTCGACATGTTGAGTTTCATGGGTGTAGGTATGGTTTTTGTGTGCTTTAGGTGGGTTTAAGAGGGTTTTTGAATGAGAAAATGGCTGTAGCGGCTAAACGAAGCCTCGTGCGTGAAAATGGACGGCGGATTTGAGCTTTTTGGCCAAGAGAGGTGCAGTGGAGTGGCCACCAAGATCCCCGAATCTAAGCCCACTCGGGACATTTGAAATCGGTCGTATTCAACACCAGACCTAGAACGCGTGGTGATATAAAAAATAGAATATCAAATTAAATGACCAAAATTGATGCTAGTTTTATTCTAAGAACTCAAGAATCAATTCTGCATCGATGCAGAAAATGTATTGAACAAAACGATGGTCACTTTGTGACTTTTCGGAAGCTATTCTTTACACAATGCTGTAATTTCTATAAAATATTTTGTATTTTGCATAAAATATCTGCAACCTATTCAATGCTTTAGTGTTAACAAAATAAAATGGATTGCTTTGTAGATTACCATGTTTTTCCTATGGTGCGGAAATATTGAGACACCCTGTACATCAGAGCATGGACATCTAGATAAAGCTAGATATCCATGATTAGAGTAATAGAGAATTAAGAGTGCCTATAACTTATCAGCATTATGTCATGTTTTACATTAATGTCTGCTCTATCAGACAATTAAAATTATTACAAAAAGACAAATTATTAAACAACTATCAAAGCTATCCAAGCAAGCACCTGGAAAGTGCACTTTGGCTTTAACCGACACATTTTTCTACGAATTTTTACCATTGGTCAAGATTTGTACCTTGAAAGATTCTATCTATCAGCTCAATTGACATCCAACAATGATTAAAATTCATGCCCAAATGAGCATTCAAGATCCTTTTTAATTCCTTACTGACCGAGGCAAAAAATTGATTTCTATTGTCGGTCAAGTGATTCAGTATATTGAGATTTGCAATTTACAAGTTAGTGAAATTGCGACGGGCATTCATTAAACATCACTTTGAACACACTACTGGAAAATCGCCTAAGTTAGCGCACCTGCAATGTTGTTTTTTGCAAGCACATAGTATGTAAATATTGCATACTATGTTTAAATTTAATTGCATGTAAATAGAATAATTGAATAGTGAGTTGCATCTTCTGCCAGCTGTGTGTTAAAAGTGATGCCTAATGAATGCCCGTCGAAATTTCACTAACTTGCAAATTGCGAATCTCAAATTTATCCGGGCATGGCCGCAATTTGAATAGAGAGTTGTGCCGATGTTGAGAGATTTGAACTAGGCCTGCTGATGATTCCTGATGCTGCAAATGGCAGCTATTCAGGTATGTTCCCATTTTTCAAGCGATGATTCAACACAATGTTTAATTATTCTATTTAGATTCAGTATATCCTTAACGTTTTTTATAATTCATGTCAGCACTTTATAATAATTTCATGCATTTATAGACAATAAACATCGTTGGCTGATGGCCCCCATCAGGCAGTCAAATGAAGACAATGGTAAGTTCAGTGATTTTAATATCCATTTTATGTTGTCGAACACATCCTCACAAAATTATTTTCTTTAACCCTCCCCAGGTGTGGCGCCAGAGGGTGTCCGGAGTTACAATTTACACCCCTTCGGGGAAGCTTCATGCACTGTCGAAGAATTCGGGAAAACTTCCGTCGGGGGATTTCATAAAAAAAAGATGTTTCATAGGCAGTGGCGTCGCGTGCTCCCTGACCATAGGCCTTCACTCGGCATTAGAATGCTATTTCCATACCAGACATTTTTTATGTTACAGCATTAATTTTCATAAAATATGAATTTTCAATAAGAATTTCCCGAACATTTTTAAGGTCAGGTGAATGTGCACGAGAAGTGATTGCTCATGTCGCTTAACCGCCTTACTCAAGGAGCTGAGATATCTATATCCCCTCTCTCTCTCCAGACCACATTTTCTCTAGAAAAAAGGAGGAAGGGAAACAGTTTCTTGCGTTTCTCAAGGCCGCTCAGCCACTCACATGTTTGAAATTTTCATGCATTAAAATGTCTTGTGTATTTCTTATTTCTTTCTCTGTGAGTACTCTCAATTTTTATATCAGGTGCTGGCCTACCTTGCTTGACGACTGTCATCTTTTCAGTATATTTCCTTCGGACGAAAGGCGTGGTTATGATCTCATCTGCAGCACTAAACATAGCGTCACATCAATCACGTAAAAACAAATTATGGAATTCTACCGAATCTGGGTGTTCGAGTCATATGCATTACTCTGCATTCATTGGAGAACGCTCATCTCTCATATCTTAACGTCAGCCATCTGCTGCTGTTGACGTACTGTCCTCTTACACATGAAGCGAAGCCGGGAACAATTGGGTTGCGCTTCCCTTACTATATTTAGGTACCACGATTCGATCAAGAATTGTGTAGAATTTCATTGCAAGAATTGGAGAAGGCAAAGCATTATGTCTATCGGAAAAGCCAATATTAAAGCGGGCGCGTGCATTTACTGCCTCAGACGCACACAACTCTCTTTCGCTGTCTGAACATCAATGATCCGTCTGAACACACGACTAGCTTGTGTGTCTGATTGTTCGAAGAAAACAGCTGTGATTCGAGCACGTGCTGCAAAACTGTTCAATGAGGTTGAGCGTCTGATTTTGAGACGGAAAGCTGTGTACACTGTACAGCTATCACGAGAAGCTATCAAATGTAAATGAATGATGACACTTTTCATTTTTAAAATTGTTGGTAAAGTATTTTTGAGTATGCGCCGAAGGCCTCGCAGGTACGGAGAAGACGCCACTGATCATAGGCCTACAAATATGCCTTGTTATCATAATATATCATCTCAGACAAGTTTCGCTTACCCATCATTTCATCAACTCTGAGGGCGAAAAGTTTCTTTGTATGCATGTCTATACTCTTCAATACTGGATTTACTCTGTGACAGTGACAGCATCATCATTATCTGGTTATTTATTTAACACTTTGTTATGACTTTTATGATATCTAACTTGTAACGATTGCTTGTATCCACGCCTCACGATTCCCATTATTGAGGCGGTGTTCTTTCACAATAAACGACTTTATTATTATTATTATAATATAGAAGATTCTCCAAATTCATCAAATTTCGTCAAAGTTAGTCACATTGGTTTTAGAATAGAATTCATCTGTTACTAAGTGACAGTACAACACCACTAAGAAGTCTTATTTGAACCCTGGGATGAAGGATTGGTGCCTTGGATACTCAGTGCAGCTGTGAGTTCGTGGGATTGTTGTCTGCAGACAATGACGAGCAGTTGTCTAGTTCTGAGGCTGCAAATATTCTACAAGCAGTTCTACAGTTTGTGGGGTTCATTTTACACACTCAACGCCTTTGCGACAGTAGTGAAACTGCCCTTAGAAGCAAGAGAAGATCGTGCATCGAGAGACGATGCAAAGCTCTCGGGTGTCAACAACAAAAATAAGGGGTAAAGAATAGAAGTACCAAGATTTTTCTCAAATTCACCAACAGATTACCAGATGAATTTGTCGAAATCTCAGATACTACACGAGGACACCTTATGATTGGTCGAGAAATTGATCTTGTCATTTGTCCACTAAGGCAATACTTTCACGCTTAACAATGAAACAACAGCTGCAACAATAGTGTTTGAGGCGATGCAGAGATGATTCGCTATCGAATCCGCATCTCATGACGTAGAATGCGAATTCAGACGATGCGTTTGCCAAATTTAGATATAAAACAGGAGCAGTCCTAGGATTGGGCAGCCTCTCGGGGTTGCTGGCACTTATCTTCCCGGATCCAGTAACGTCATATAGATGCTTTATGATCTACAAACGTCACTAAATCAACGACTACGATGTGAAAGAAGACCACCTACATTACATTATTCATGCTTAAGGTTGCTAACCGTTTTCTTTAGCGGAGAATGCTATTCATTGATCTATCGAATAGTAAAACTGGCAGGGAAATGCGTTACCTCGAACAGTACAAAGGCCATCTCAGTTATCTTAATCTTATCGGCTACACTGTAAATCACTCAATACCAATCACATACGAAGGATGCATACCAAAATATTTTTTGGTATATTTCTGTATATAGTTGTATGCTTTTCGCATGTTATTTCAGGTGTGGTATGCTTTACATACGAAAGCCATACCAGCACAATGTTAAAAAAAGCTTCTATCATGTCCAAAGTATGGTGATTTAAGGCCTTTTGTCAATAGCGATCACATTAATGTTAATACTGTTTTGTAAGTAGTGAGATAATGACATTCAAGAGTCATACTTTCAATATTGAATTCGATTTTAATATATGTACGTCTAAGGCATTTCATAAATAATCAATAAGCATTCAACCATCAACTTTTATGCATTATGTAATTTTTAAATTAAGCATATTATCAATGAAAACACATTATAATTCATGAACGAGAAAATAGTTGTGTTTGAGGTATATAAGAGGATATATATATATATATATATATATACAACATGATTGTACGAAAAATATCGTTTAAATGTATTGATGTTTATCAATTTGCTTCATAAACTAGAGCTAAGTAAGCATTCTATTCATGCTGCTAGTCACTACGCTGACCTAAGTCAACGGAATAGGGGTTGTTTGATTTATGAAAAAATGGCTACAAAATATTAAATGATTAGAAAACGACAACAAAAAGGACACCAAAAACTAGAAATACAATAAGGATTACTTCTATACCAAAAACTACGAAAAACGATTGCTTAAAACTAATGTAACAAAGAAAATTCGATAAATGACACGAGCTATTGACAATACGACCGCACGCTAACACAGTGTCACGTTTTGCTTTAGTTACAAGTAAATATGAGACCCTTACTGAGGCAAAGCAGGGATGCGGAGTCGGAGTCCCAGAGTCCTATCATTTTTGCTGGAGTCCTATCAAATGATAGGACTCCGGACTCCGGCCTATTACTAGAGCCGAGATATAATACACACAAATTATTTATTCTCACGCACATACACTGTAGCTGTCACTGTCTTGATGTCAACTTTCTCCGTCAAAGAAAAGTACAGGGACAGCAGTGCATGCAAAGCTTGTAATAGTTGAGGGAATGAACCGTGATAGTGAAAAAGGATTGTCTTTTTATTCAGTGATTTAGTAGACAAGGCAAGCCTTTCTAGCCTCGATCACACCTACGCACCAAAGGTCACATCAGAGACAAAAATGAAATACTCGTTTGTTTGAGAACATTATCTCTCACCTTCACGTCATTCGTGTATGTGAAGGCTCCTCTAAAGTGCATATTAAAATCGAAAGTACAGATTGTTTCATAAAAAATGGATCACCCTTAAACATCGCCTTAACTTCAACTTTGTCTAACTCCGCCAAACTTGAACGAATTTCTCTGAAATTTGGAAGATATGTCAGTTGTGCTTATTAATATCATTGTTGGAAATTTCAAGCATGAATATTGAGTTGTTTTCCTGTTATAGATAAAAAAGTAGTAGATAATTTCATCTTCATTTAGCAATGTTACACAAAATCATACCTCACTCTTATAAAATTGCATTTGTTTCCTTTGTTATGTAATATGTTGTTCTACAAGCCAAAAGCTATCAAGCAAAACAAAAATAAAGAAAATCGGTCAATCAGAGCCAGTATAGCACCATTATTCATCAACATTGCTAACGAATTGGAAGTCGGAGACGCAACAGTTGCAATGACTGAAATCAATGAGCTTTTTCAAGATCACAAAGGCATCGCTGAAGATGTCCAATTCATAGCTGCAAATGCGCTCCGACTCGTGGATTTGTTGACATGGTTTGAATCCAGCCATGTTCACATTCACTTGACTTACAACAAAGTGATGGATTTGCTTGCCTGGGCAGAGTATGAACAAAACATTGCCACCGAGAAGTACAAAAAAGTTTATGAAGACACTGTCTGCAAATTAAGTCAGTACTACAGATGTGAAGGTCGTCGATTTTCTCAACCTGGACTGAAATTTATGAAGTCTGTGCGGGTGTTTGACTTCAAGCAAGTATCTCTCCTGCCATGCGATGAACTGGTGCAGATCATACCCGAATGGATGATCGTCGCGTCATGGCTGAATTCGCAGCTTACAAAGAAATGGCTGTAAGCACTCCAGCTGACACGTCCGTGACATCTTTTTGGTTTGCGAGCAGTGAAAGATTTCCATTGCTGAGTCGGCTGGCGCTGAAGTACTTGTCTGTGCCGAACAACAGTGTGGATGCCGAAAGAAGCGTCAGTCTTTACAACAATGTCAACGCTCCACAGCGGCAGGCAATGTCAGCGAGCAATTTAGCCAGCCAAGTGATGGTTTCAAAGAACTCAAAAAACTGACTCAATTAAATGCGTTTCCTATTTGAAAAATCTTGTTACTCTGTGCATGAATATAGCATTCTTATTTTTGCGGTTGTTCAATGTTATGCGTTTTAAGTCATACCGTCGTTTGTTGTCATGTCTCGAACGTTCTTTTACCGTTAACTCTTATCCCGTGAAATTTCCGTGAAATTTGGTCTACTTCAAAAAATCTTCCGTGAAATCACGATTTTTTTGCCGTGAATTAGGTTGGGCCCTAACAATAATGTAACTGCTACATGTGATTAACTGGACTTCATGTTCCATAGCTTCCTGACTTCGTTGCGGTGGTGTTAGCAGCACTCCTGATTGCTTTCAGCTAGAAATCTATCTCTTACCGGTTGAAAACAATACAAAGCACAAATGAACAATAACGAGATCGCATTCACAAAAGGCAAAGTGTCAGCCTTCTTAGAACTAGGGTTTTCTTTGCGAGCTACAAGCAAGCGACTAAATCTCCCTTACACAAATGTGCATCGATGGCATAATGATGATTTTCGACTCTGTCGTAAAGAGGGCTCTGACCGTCCACGCAAAACATCCAAACGTAGAGACCGCCTAGTTTTGAGATTTGTTAAAGTTGATCCAAGTCTCTCGTTAACTGAGATGGCTGCACTAGACTCGTCTATTTCTAAGTCCACTATTCGTAGAAGACTTATTGAGTCGAATTTCAAGAGCTGTAAGAGGCCCTCTCAGATCGAATTATCATATCACCATACAAAAAGACGTCTCAGATGGGTCATTGTCACTGGCGAAATCAATGGGATCGGGTTGTCTGGTCTGATGAGGCATCAGTCCGTCTGAAGGATAGTGATGGTCGATTGAGATTATAGATAAAATCTGATCAGGAAATTCCGAGACATTTACATTGTCCCCGGGTACAAGGTGGTGCGACTCTACTGATTTGGGCTGGCATTTGGACCAATGGCCGCTCTGAACTTCACATACAGCAAGGAACCATGAATTCTGAACGCTATGTGAATGTTTTACGAATGAACATTGGCCAAATGACAGATCAACTTGGTGATCCATCGACTTGGTTATTTATGGATGATAATGCTACGTGTCACAGGAGTAGTAGAATCAACTTATGCAAGTCTCAATTAGGGCTTAGGACATTATCTTGGCCAGCTCGTTCTCCTGATTTGAATCCCATAGAAAATGTATGGAGTATTCTAAAACGTAACGTTCGTCGTTCACTGCTACCTACAGATGGCGTATCACAACTTACGTCACTGTTTAAAAGAGAGTGGAGAAAGTTAGATCAGTCAAAAATCAACGATATCATCGAATCAATGCCTAGACGAATTGGTAATGTCATTGACAATAAGGGTAGGGCCACAAAATATTAGCTTCTTAAGAACCGTTACTGTATCATAGCTTATCAGATTATATAAGGACATTTAAATATATTAGGGACATGGAATAACATGAAAAATGCTTTCTGTATCATACTTATGTTTTATTTAGTCAAATTTATGATGATCCACTTTTTATGAAACGGACTGTATATTAACTTTTTTTGGAGAAAGATGTGGGATTTTCCTGCCTGGTAGAGACTGGGGAAAAACCGTGTGAAGTACATAGCAACAAGATGGGAGGAGCATCCCTGATGCATCCACAGTTGAACAATGGAAGCAGACCTGAATAGCCTCTGCTTTCCCATTTAAAACTGATGATGCAACTCAATGCTTAATTATTTTATTAAGATTCAGTATATCCTTAACATTTTTAGAATTTATGTCAGCACTTTAAAATAATTTCATGCATTTGTAGACACTATCAAGCAGTCAAATGAAACCACTGGTAAGTTCAATGATTTTGATTTCTAGTTTATGTTATCGAACACATCCTCACAAAATTATTTTCTTTAATCTTCGCATCACTGTGCAGTTTTGACAAGCATGCTCTGCTGATGCTGGGGGATGGCGCTCAGCGCCCACTGTTTATTTCCGAAACGAAAGGTCCAAGTTCAAAACAAAATGCATTAAATGAAAGCTTTCATCATGATGACTCAGAATATTATCACTGTTTTGATATTCACGGTCGTTGTGGAGGTACAATTTCAAAAAGATGATTTTTTACTATGGTCATCATTTCTCTCCCTATCTGAGAAACCATTTGACCAAATTCAAAACAAAATGCACTAAATGAAAGCTCCTATGTCATCATTGTTTTGATATTCAAGGTCACTGAGGTTAGAAATAAATATTAGCAAGTTGGTATTTTGTATTCCGGTCCAATTGCGAACATCTCACAATTTTAAATTTTGAATTCAAAACGTAGAAGTCTAAATAGAATCTAAGAGGGATTATCATTTCTGCACGGATTTGCGCGATAATACTCTATTTTATAAATTTGAATAGTTTTCATATTGAATAAGGATGTCTGACAACATTCAAAGCGAAAATCGTGAAAAAGTCGACAAATCTATCGCACATTCTAAATTTTGAAATCTCATTCTGACGAAAGTATTGAGACGATGTTATTCAAAATTTATGGAAAGTTGTGGAATACCTGGAAAATAGGCTGTCTAAAATGTGGAGTTCGTACTTTCTTTCGTTCAGGAGCTAGATAACGAATTCGTTAGAGGGGCACTCAGAAGCCTCCCCAGTGAGGCAAAGGTTAATATTCTTATTTACTAAATGCATTGAGAAGTGTCCTCATGCCTCACGATATACCTCATACCTCAAGCTTTCAAATCTGTTTTTGCAGAAGAAGCTACAGGAATGCCTAACGTTTGCGTTGTTTGTTTTGTTAACAGCACGAATAATATGGAATCGTCTAATTCACACTTTTGTTCAAGTAATATATCAAGATGTTGTATGTCATTTATTTTTAATAGCAATATTGAATTGAAAGGCGTTAACCAAACTGTTGAAAGAAATAATTTCTATATTGCAAATTTCACCGCTATGACAGCCTTTTCAAGCAAATACAACAATTAAAAGGAAAGCAGTAAAATTCAAAAATCCGAGCTGTTTATTTGGTGAATTCCTCCCTGTTATTTATTGCCGGATATTGTCTCTTGATCAGCACAGATTCTCGTAGCCTTAGATTAATGCATATCTTTGTTAATCAATGTAGCCGTACATCAATATCTCATTTGCACAATCGGAGGGGTCTTAAAACAGAGAAATGAAATTGAGCAAGATGTTCATTAATTCGTGTATATGCAAAAATCTGACGACACTTTCTATATAAAAGTGCTTACATCTTTTATATGTGCTGTCAATTTTGTAAAGAATTAATTCATTAAAGCATATGATCTTATCAGGATTTCTGCAACTGGTGGAGATACATACATCCTTTCAACCTGTCTGTGTTTTTGTAAAGTATAAGATCAATTATAAGGCCGGACAGGCAAGCTAATTTTTTAACGATAATTTTGATTTCAATATTAGTTATCTGAATTATGTGAAATATGAAAGTTGAAGAATTCTCTCTTGTGTTGTTCTCTCTTGGGTATGTGGGAAACTTTAGATATTTTAGTGCTTTAGATATTTTTTACTTTAGACATTAACAAGGAACCGCCAGTCTCTGAATGCTCAATGGTGCACTTGACACTTTCATTAATATCACTGAAAGACGCAACCGTATCGATGTCCAAGGTTTTCCATGAACAATACCCTGAGGAACCCTCATAAATCAGCTTCCATTAGGAAGTCAAATTTTTGTATTCAAAATGCAGAGTTGACAATGCCACCGAGAGAAGTTAACCTAAGTCACTTGGTAGCAAAAATTAGCTAGCGATTGGCTTACCTATTGGGTGTTAAAGATAATCCAATAGGAAAGCCTCGCGGTCGTAGTGCATGAGCACGAACAATAGCGCTTTCGTACATTTTGTTATTCTCGTTTTGCATAACGCTTTCGGAAGTTTTATTGGTATTGCACAGTTTACAATGTATGTAAGGTAATGTAGCAATTCAACATTTATTAACCATCAGAGACATGAGCCTTTTCACATCCTCTGAGACATGAGGGGGGCAGTGGACCCCTCTTACAAATTCTTAGTTTACCTCATTAACCCTCAAGGGTTCAACGGTTTGAACTTAGCGTAAAGGTTCAACGTGGAACATTTTGTTCCTATGACTCTAACGCAAATTATGTTTATCAAATGCCTTCAAATTACACTAGATGTTAAGATATGCCTATCTGTACTATAGCAGCAAGAAGTTTATGTCCCTAAGTATCTATTTCTACCTTTATACTCGATCATCTGTGTCATAAAGGTATATATTGCATCACTGAATTTGAAGCTTTTTTATGAATTAATTGTTTTTTAATTACATATATGCTATGGGATTTGTACTAATAAGAAGTGAAAACTCCATGTATAACATCAAATGTAATTCTCTCAGTATGTATATATTACAAAACATTGTACAAAACATGTGAAATTGCATGTATCACTCGATTTCGTAGGTACATAATGCATAGTCATCAATATGAGCCTCAATGCTCAAGGCTACAGATCACATGAGGTACAAGCAGTTTTCTTAACAACTCTTCGATGTTTGATGGACACACCGGTTTGCAACATGAGTCACAGAATGACCTTGTCTTGCGCTTGCACGAGCAGCATCTTCCACTGTTCGGTCGTCGCGAGCTGATCGGTCTAGGAGCCGGTTCTTGCACATGATATCCGACTTGAGACGCCGCCTGTCGAATATGTACTTGGAGTGAATTTCGCAAACAATGCAAACGCTTTTTGACAAAAGGTCTTACGAGTTCGAATGCCAAATCGTTCAAATAGGCTTTCCTGTCATAGGAAGGAAATGCACTTCGCATGAGGATGAATGAGTTGTAGCATCCTACATCGATACAGTTAAAAAACAGGAGCAGAGGCCATCTGTTTGTTTTTCTTCTTACTGTATACTCTTCGACTTGCTGGTCAAGAAGATCTACAACACCCTTTGTTTTATTGTATGATTTAGTTATCATAGTGGGTCGATGTCTTTCAGTGTCATCTGTCCCAGAATCATGATTTCCGGAAGACATGAGTATCACATTCGTTCTTTTCTTGGGACAGTAGGAGAGGATCATGATCTTGTTTTCATGATTGTATACCGATCGTACATCATATCTGTAACGGTTCTCAGTAGAACGAATGTAATCTGGTATCTCTCGACTATGAGATCGAACAGTTCCTAGAATTGTCAGACTTTTCGACAATATTGTCGATATTTAGGAAGACAGCTAAGTCATGCGAAGGGAAAAAATTATCACAAACGATGTTACGTCCTGAGCTATAGAAAGGACTTGTCAACTCCTTTTACTATGTCAAATGCCAAATTTTGGTGGACGCCCTCTCCGTCTCGCTCGTTATATATGTATCCCTTCAAGGCATAACCGGAATCCGCTTCACATATCCAGAATATCTTGACGCCGTACTTATGCGGCTTGGCATGTAAGTCTTTCCTCGAGACCCTAACAGTTGTTCGTCAACTGTTAGGTTCTCACTCGGGACATAGAACTTGAGGAACTTGAGTTCAAAAGATTCCATTGGTCAGAGAAAGCTGCCAGGACGTCACAGTCGGCTTACGTGCCTCTCGTGTGAGATAGTCATCAAAACGTATAGCTGTCAGAAAAAAATGGAACCTTGCCTTGGATATTGTAGCACGATAAAAGGGCTTACTGTCTTGCACATTCCGCAAGTCGTCGATGTAAGTGAAGCTGTCGCGATCCGCTCCAGCCCGCAGAAGTAAAGATATACAAGCCTTCAATTCATCCATTGAAAAAACACCTTTGTTACGAGGATAAGGAGATGAAACATTGACCTCACTTTGATGTTGGTACACCTCAATGTATGATACAAAATTTCTTCCGTGAAAATAAGTGAAAACGATTCAATTATCGACGATGGATGTACGATGCTTCTTTGATCGCTGTCTAAGAATGTCACGGTCACACAATCGCTGCGGATAAGGCAACTTCGAGTATATGATTCCCTTTGAATTGCACATATCAGAAGATGAATTATCATCGGCGATATCGTCATCTGAGTCACTGGAATCGTCACTATCATTGGCGAAAACAGGAATATCTCCCTCGTCGTCATTTGCCGGTAGTGGGACCCGGATTGCGCTCCGATTTTCGATGTCCATAGTCGAAAGGTCTTCCGTATTATCCTCGGGATCATCCTCATCGGCCGGGGAATCATCTGAACTATCTCTTGAGACTTCATCAACAATATTCAAAGCATTACTCGCCTGGAAAAATGTCATTCGACGCGGGGCTACCGGCGGCCATTTCGTCGCAGATTGTGAAAGTCTCTCGAATTTCACGCCAGACAAAAATTTGAAAAATGTTGCACCTTCTATTATTTTGCAGCTGAGGAAGATACTACTGGAATCTCATGAGCTCTAGTATTATGCTTGATAACAGTATAATCACTTGAAGATATGTATTCAGTTACTCAGACCCTGTCAAAGTATGACGAATTTGCATTTAAGTCATTGGAACAAAATGTTCCACGCTGAACCTTGACGTGAAGTTTTGATCTAGAACCGAAACAATTTAGGTACGAATTCTATATTAGAGCATGTTTAGGGTATTGTACTCTAGTTTGAAGTTCTGGAGTATGAAATGCCAGTATTAAATAGTTTTATCAGGATAAACATTTTATTGGCCGGTGGAACAAAATGTTCCACGTTGAATCTTTGAGGGTTAAATCGATATCAAATCATTAAGAAAGTTCATTTTAAGCAAAACAATGATGTTTGCTTGTAGCATGTCTATATAACTAATGCTTTGGGTGCCTTTCAGCCTTCTCAGTAGACACATGCGAAAATGTGGTATTTTTGTAATCCGAAGAAATTTAGAACAGTATCAATTGTACCAAGAGGCGGTTTTACGATGTTTGTTGTCGCCATGTATCCTAAGAAGATTGATTTTGATGAAATTGATTTATTCCATGCAGCATAAACTTTGCATTTGGTCTTTTTTCAAATCTCTCCATGCCAGTCGAATATAGGCCTAAAACTGAGCCATAATTGCTGTATTTTATGACCCTCAAAACAGCTGTGGAGATCTCAAACTCATCAATTACCGCTGTGAAAACTTTGCCAACAGTCCTTTTTAGTGTTGAACTATAAATATAATGATAGATTTCATTCTGATTTGCTCATGTAGGCCAACCAAATTTCATACCTTCAGAAAACAAATTATTTGCATTTTGCGATCTTTGAACATAACGGACATGCAAGAGAATGATGTTAACATTGAGTGAATCAATTTCACTCATTATGCACCATGATGGATATGCCCAAAATCACTTTTCATCTGATAGTAAAAAATTTTTATGCGAATTGAATTGGACCCCCATGGCCTATCTGCCATACTGCCGCTGATTCAATTGAAATGAAATAACACACGCAGATTCAGTGTCAAAAATGATGATTTCCATGGGCATGAGCGGTTGATATATCCTCAGAACAAAAAGCAAAATGGAAAAATATGGCTCCGGGGTTCAATGTGCAAATTAAAGCCCCAATGTGCACGCAGTTTCGATTTCATTAAATGAATTCGAGTTGAGACTCAGTGCCAAATGTGAGACATGCAAATGTTTGTACTTCTGGAGAAATATACGGGAATTTGACTGATTATGGTAGCGATACAGAATCATATCAGGATATAACTTATGTACGAAGACACTAGGTACTACTTATGCACCAGTAGGCGCCACTAGGCACTAAATAGACACCAAATCGAATATTTGTTTATTCAATGGAATCGAAGAAAAAATCAATGGGCACGAACTCGGTACTATGAACTTCGAGATTACTCGTGCCCTGTGTTGTCTAGAATTGATGCCTAAATTTCGTGCCTAATTCAAGCAAAATTTCATGCCCTACAGTTTACAATGTAAGTGTTATCCAAAGGAGTGATCATATCACAGCTGCCTGCCACTGAAAGAGGAAAATATCATAATTGACTTTCAAAGATCTGCGATTGGGTACAAATTCAAGAAATGAAACATAAATTTAGTAAATTATCAAGATTCGGATGAAAATTTTCTGCCATAGATAAGATTTCAGCTTTTCCATGACCACTTGCATTATAATGAGGTTCATGAAGTTTCCTTGATAATCAGATGAATCTCCGCTTAATTCAGACACCTGTTAGTAAAAGCTGTTTTCTCTAGATATCTATAAGTTTCATACTACTTATTTAGTGGCTTTGAATCAATAGTATATAAACAGAGGAATAATTTTTAAAAAATCACTTCAAAAAATTGTTCAACTAACCTTTTTTGACCGCAGAAAAATGCATTTCTTCCGCAAAAAAAGTGAAGAGGAACGCAGAATCTTTTCATATGAAAGTTTTCACTGTAATTTGATACTTTTTCAGTTAACACTCTACTATGTACTTTATCTATCAGCAAAACTATGCACTCTTAGAAGTGTCACCGCACTTGCAGTAGCCTGATCCTTCTGTGAGGTCAATATTTGAAGGAATGAATGCAGTATTGGAGCTGCCGTAATTGGTGTCATGAAGCTCATAGAGTATAGGCAGAGTGTCGACTCAAAAATAAATCAGTATACAGTGAAGGCTCAACATCAAAAGATTCAGCTTTTTGCGGAGACAACGTTCCGACTGTCTAAAAATATTTTCTATTATTTTTTCAATATAAAAAAATTCTTATTTTTCGCAAATTATTCCTTTGTTTATATACTTTCGATTTGGTATCTCTGTACAATTATGAAACTTAATGGATGAAGCTCAAGAGGAATGAAAGCTTGCTAACAAAAGCTGATTATCAAAGAAATGTCTTGAACTTCATTGTAATGCAAGTCTTCATGGAAAAGTTAAGATTTTATTGTGCCTCTTAGCTGAAAATTCAAGTTTTTTGTTCATATTTTCATCGGCATGATTTTGTGAATGACTAAATTTATACTCTATTTCTTGAATCTGAATGATATTGTGCACACATTTGGATGTCAAGTTAATTATGATCATTGTCTTTAATTGCGATATTTTGCTCGTTCAGAGGCAAGTAGTTTGTGATATGATCACGTCTAAGAAAATACTGTAACTGCACTGTAAACTGTAAGGCACTAAGTTAGGCACGAAGCCGAAATTTCGTGCCAGTTAGCGCCTTCTAGTACTTTGAGGCACCAGTTGGCGCCACTAGGCACTAAATATGCACCAAACCAGACATTTGCTTATCCAATGAAATCGGAGGAAAAGTCAATGAGCACGAACTCGGCACTATGAACTTCGTGCTTACTCGTGCCCTGTGTTGCTTAGAATTGATGACTAAATTTCGTGCCTAATTCAAAGCCAAATTTCGTGCCCTACAGTTTACAGTGTGCTTAACCCTCTGAGACCTGAGTGAGGGTCCAGTGGACCCCTTTTACAAATTCTTAGTTTACCTTCTTAAATTGATCGCAAATCATTGGGAAAGTTGATTTTGAGTAAAACAATGATGTTTGCGTGTAGCAAGTCAATATAACTAATCCTTTGTGTGTCTTTCAGCCTTCTCAGTAAACACGTGCAAAAATGTGGTGTTTTGTAATTCAACGACATTTAGCACATCATCAGTTGTACTATGAGTCGGTTTTACGATGTTTCCTACCGCCATAAACCCTCAGATAGTTGATTTTAATGAAATTGATTTACTCCATACAGCATAACCCTAACATTTGGCCATTTTTTCGAATTTATTCATACTAATCGAAAATAGACCGAAGCTGAGTCATAATTGCTGCATTTTTAGACCCTTAAAACAACCGTTGATATCTCAAACTCATTAATTGCTGCTGTGACAACTTTGCCAACAGTCTGCTTTTAGTGTTGAACTATAGACATAATGATAGCTTTCTTTTGAACATTGGCTTATGCTGAGTTGCTCATGTCGGCCAACCAGTCATTCACGATCATGTTCGAAAACAAAATATTCACATTTTGATTTCCTCTAACATAACGCAATTTTACGAGCATGATGTTGATATTGAATAAATGACTTTCACTTATTATGCACCATCGTCGATATGCACAAAATCCTTTTCATTTGACAGTAAAAAAAATTGTTATGGGAATTTCTACACCCTCTGAGACCTGAGGGGGGTCCTGTGGACCCCCTTGGCCTATCTACCACACTTCTACTGATTCAATTGAAATGAAATGCTACATGCAGATTCACCGTCAAAATTGATGATTTTATATTGGCATGACCGGGCAAGTATCCTCAGCACAAATAATGAAATAGAAAAATATGGATCCGGCAGTGGCGGCTCGTGGGTATTTTATATGAGGAGGCAAAAAATGAAAAATTAGAAATTAGATTTTAACTATCAAGCAAAAGGCAGAAGTAGTTTGACACGCTTCACAAATGGATATTTTAAGATCAATTAATTCCCAAAATTAAAGGTATGTGATCGCTAAAATAAGTCATACAGTATAGGCCTAGTAAATTATAATGTAAAATAGGACCTACCTTGAAAGTGACAACACAGAATGATTTTAGCATGCCATTGTAATGCTTATTTATTTGTACAAAACTTTTGTCTTTTTACGCTTCCAGTAAGCGATGACACTTTTTCGTACCAATAAGCAGCATTGAAGGTACGCTTTTTTCCCGATTCCGAAGATAAGTTTGGTGTTTCTCTTCCTCTTGATGTCCAACTTTTCCTGAATAGATAAACGTTAAAACGGCTTTTCGAGAATGCTGTCCACATAGGAAACCTCCTCTGCTGTGCATATTTCATTCGCAGCGGACGCCATATCAAAGCAGTAGTACCGAACGTCGAACGCGAATAATGGCTGAGGCATGCCTCCCTTTCACATTGTAAACAAGCAGCTGAATGAATCAGCCAATCACCTGTCGTCAAAGTTCTCTACCGCGTATAACACTGTGAGGTGAGACACGCCTCCCTGTGTTGTGATACAGCGAGTTTGATGTCTGCGCTGCTCGGCTGAGGCGTGTTGCCGTGTGATCAATGTTACTATTTTAATGAATTAAACAAAATAGAGTAGAAAAATTTCAGAAATATAAAATATCTTGCCGCTCCGGGGTCCACTGGACACACCCTCAAGTCTCTGAGGGTTAAGGATTGAAGTGGTAGTAACCCATTGCATTGCTTATTTGACAAACACTACCTCCTAGGAATTGTTATGACACGGAGGATCTGTAGAAAACTATTATTCCTTCTCTATTACTACCATGATCAGTCTTTTCCGTGGTAATTTCTTCAAAATTGAGGAAGATTTGCATATCTTACATTTGGTGCTGGGTCTCTACTCGAGTTCATTTAATAAAATCGAAACTGCATGCACATTGGGGATTTAATTAATGCTGAGTTGCTGCTCTACCTAATACATGTATACTTACTTCATGGTACTGCTGTACCATTACACGAGTGACATTTGCAAACAAATTGAATCATGTACCTGGCAGGTTTATGACTGTTATCAATTGTTCATGAATATTTGTCATTTATGGTGACTTCGTGTAATCAATGTGAATTTTCATGTTGATTGATTTTACTTTTTATTCCAACTGCTTGAATAGCCCTGATTCAGCGAACGCAATTTCTTTGTGTGGAGTTTATATAGCTTGGTTGAAGAATATAGTTTACAACATGCTTTGCCCATAGAGTATATCGAAAAGCAGCCTAACCAAATGAGTTCCACTGATCGAGAAGAATCCGATAAGAAATAGTGTACATGTAAGAATTCATTTGATTTTTCTGAGTGGGCAATATTGGCCGCTAATGTGTGGTAATGCCACCTTTTCCATCAGCAGCATTATTTCAGCTATTGGACTTAACGCGTCAAAAGTCGAGTACTTATTCAGTACCTCTGATGAATTATAGTGAGTAAAATGAATGACATGGCAATAAAGTCAAATCAAAATTGCTCAACAAATGATGCTTACAGATGCTTAATCTTAAGGCTGTGACAATGTTCCACTTTTCCACAGGATCTTGTTCTCGGTATAACTGTCCTTTAGTTTTTTCCATTTGAGAGAAGCCGAAAACCGTGATGTTGCAGCAAAAATATTTATCCTGGCGAGGCCTTTCGACCGGCACAGCCAGTCATCGTCAGGCGAATGAGGTGTTCATGTCACAAATATACAGGTAGAAAACATATCAAGTGCAGCAGTCAATAAAATTCAGCATAGATGAAGTATAACAATAAGAAATATAGAGTTCTGTGCTGCTACTGATATTAGTGATGAAAATTTTCCGGAAAATTTTGAATCAACATTTTCCGCTGAATATTTTGGAATTTTGAAAGTTTTGAATTTTTGTGATCGGCACTATCACTTGTGCTCTTCCACAGCCGAGGCAGCTACACTCCAAAAGAACCAGTCTAAAACTCTTGATTTCATCATTATTTCGAATAAAACCATCTAGAAAAATGGAAAAATTTGAATTTTTGTGATATACTACAATTTGTTTGTTTGCTACCACAGCTGAGAGGCAGCTACACATGAATAGAATCGAAAATTGGTCTAAAACTCTTGATTTCTTCATTAGTTCGATTTAATCGATTGATAGCAACACGAGTTCCGTCCTCGGATTTTTGAGCATTCCTTTGCCACCATTCGCTTGTGTTAATTTGTTAGCATTTTTAATTATCACACAGACACCGTTTGGGAAAACGTAAATTTTGCTTTACAATAGAGGTATAATTTCATGCAATGAGAAAGCTCTGGAGCAAAAATAATGCACTTTATTTTGGAGCTTGCTTATAGCTTGAAAGTTAAACTTTATTATGCAGCGTTGATCATAGTGATGCAAATTTTCCATGTGTTGATGAACATGTGATGAAGTATAAGCACACAGTCCACGCAGTATTCATGAGCGACCATATTTGAAGATATAAAGACTGTAAACTCGTGAAAAATTTGGAAACTAAAGATATCTGTGATGAGTAAAAGAATATCTATTAGGTGGATCAAAAAAATCGAAATTTCGAAAATCAAAATTTGGATGGTCAAGTCTTTGGTCTATGGCTCACATGCAAAATTTCAGTGAATTTGGACAAGGTCTACTATCCCCACAGTGGACATCTGTTTGTTGACAATTTTCTTTTTTTTCAGTTTTTTCGTCAATTTACGCTAGTTGAAGCTGTGTTACATAGTACTTCCTAATGAGCTAGAACCTTGAAACTCTAGGTGGAAGTACATGTTGACAGCCTCTTTTGATTGAAGCAAAAAATTATATGACTCAGGATAGCAAACTCCTACTGAGAGACCTCCAAAATTTGCAAATTTTCAAAATATAACCTAAAATGTGATTTTTGCAAATTTTGAATTTGATACTTTCTTGTCGTTAATTCGAACCAACATTGTAGAGACTAGATTTTTAGGAGCTTGAAGGTGCGAAATGAGTAGGCAGCATGTATGCACACGTAGGTCTGTTGTGCTTTGCACGTGAGCCTTCTGAATAGGCCATTGTCATAAAATAGGCCTACATGTACATAATTTTATGGATTTCCTCATTGGCAGACATCCTCTATAGCCGCTACTTTCAAGCGAGCACGGTGGTTTTATTGATGAAAATAAGTGAGCTTAAATTATAGCTCTTGGCCCTTTATGGCCCTGCTCTCAAAGTGTGAAAGAAATAGCCCTGTGCTGCGGTGTTGATTGGTTACTTCACCATTTTCTTGAGTTAGAGAGGTATCACAGTTTCACTTCGAGATTAAAGCAAAATATGTTCAACGAACAGTTGTAATATCTAAAACAAAATATTTTTGATCAACTAAATACACGCAAACAGAATGGGATCAAGCACGAAAGTCCTTTTTGGAGTCAAATAATGGCATCAGTTCTCTACTGTTGAGAGTGTTTCGGATCCAACCATCGCGGGTTTCAGAACCGGAAACAGCTGATGCTGCTTCGCTTGCGACTTTGACCATTCGCTCAACGCCCTGAGAATGACAAGGGTATTGAGCGAAGGTGATTGGTCCTGACTCAACCTGCTGCCTCAAAGTCCAAAGAGGAGTTCCCTTCAAAACAGGTGGGTCACTCCTCTGACTATTTGAACGCCATAAAGTTTCATGAGACAGCTGCCCATCACCCTTCAACTCCGGTCTGGTGAATAATCTTCTACCATCGCTTGCAATCTCTGTTGCTCGAATCTGCTGTAAGTAGGCCTTGATACCGAGTCTCTATGTCTTCGTCTCCCAACATGCAAACTATCAGCTGCTCAGTATGAGCAAAGAACCAATTTCTTCTGAGAACATCCAGAAGCTTTCCCTGAGCTGCCTTGTAGTTAATGAGAGTAGCTCGGATGCCATTTCACAGCCAGATGAAGTGTGCGGTAGCAAAATGGAAGGCTGGATTCTTTTTGATCAGGAACCACGACGGAGCATAAACTTTGATCACATACTTTGTCAGTATTTTCAGTTTGGAATCAGGTTGAGGGGTAGCTATATACAATCGCAAAATTCGGGATGCAGTTGTTACCCACCGTGAATGATTGAGTGGGCCTGGTGTTTGTGAAACTATTTTGGATGGTGTTCTCCCAGTAATTACTACCTGCACCATCTCATACAGACTACCACTTATTCACATCCATTGCTTTACCATAAAGTTTCGCTAGTCTTGTACCAATTGTGTGAGTGCATGTTGATGTTGGAATGCTGCAGTGTTCCCAGATCGCCTGTATACTTTTCGCTGTCTCAACAGCCAAGTTAATAATAGGCTCCTTTGGTGGTTTGATTTGCTTCAGAAGCTTCATGTGTAGAAGAGCCTCGCGTGTGGTAGAAAGAGTGTTGGCAGGCAGCTGTGCAGGATGACCCTAAACGCAGTGATTTGTGTCCGATCGCAGCATCTTGCAGAGAAACCAGTAAATGAAGAGATTAATGAAGTAGACATCATTAACACACCAAGATTAACCAACATTTCGCAACCACAGATATCTATGATCGGTCTCTATAGCAACTTCTATCTCCAAATGTATAATAGCGGTTCGACGTCATCACCGTGGACAAATGAGTTGCGTCAGCCTTTTAACATAAATAGATAGCAGAGCTTTCCGTAGAGTGGGGAATAGACTGGCTTGAAGGACAATATGCGCCAGAAAAATGGCCAGTAGTATGAGCGACAGCAGCAAATAGCAAACACTTCATATCAGTTTGCTCAAAGGAATATTCAATTTCATCACTGTTTTTGCTAGAACTTAGCGTCTACACTACAGTCACCAGATCTTAGTTAAAAGGGAAATAAAGAATAATGATTTGGGCCTAGCCTATCACAAAACACAGTACGCCTATGTGCAAAACACAGGACGTGTATACACGCGGCTTATGTCAGCATATACTCGCAATGCTACAAGATGCATTTCGCACTTTGAAGCTCCTAAAAATCTACTCTCTACAATGTTGGTTCGAATTCACGACAAGAAAGTGTCAAATTCGAAATTTGCAAAAATCACATTTTTGGTCATATTTTGAAAATTTGCAAACTTTGGAGGTCTCTCAGTAGGAGTTCGCTATCCTGAGTCATTTATTTTTTTGCTTCAGTCAAAAAGAGGCTGTCAACATGTACTTCCACCTAGAGTTTCAAGGTTCTAGCTCATTAGGAAGTACTATGTAATACAGCTTCAACTAGCGTAAATTGACGAAAAAACTAAAAAAAAGAAAATTGTCAACAACTAGATGGCCACTGAGGGGATAGTGGACCTTGTCCAAATTCACTGAAATTTTGCATGTGAGTTCAAAATAGCCATAGACCAAAGACTTGACCACCCAAATTTCGATTTTCGAAATTTCGATTTTTTTGATCCACCCTATCGTTTATCCGAGTGGATAAATGGCGTGGTGCAACGCCAACGCATCGCATTTGGCAGCGATCACAGCTGTAAAGGTACACAATATCAGATTTGAGCTCACTCGAAATAGCATCAACGTTCTGACAAAAATCATGGGTTTTCAGAGTTTTGAAAATCAATCTAATTTTCATGTTTTCAAGTAACGATTTATTGACAGTAAAAATGCGTTTCTTTATCTCTTCGACACGCTTGCTAAGAAAAGGGACATTCCAGTGAATAAATTTGAGATCATTCTCATGCTCAGTGTGTCTATTATTCGGCATGCGTTCAACCTCATCTTTGATTTTCAGCATTAACTTATCAGAGTAGCCACTCAACCGACTGAATTTCAAAATTTCATCAATGACGTTATTCTTCATGAATTCGTGAGAGCAAATGCGGAAAGCTCGATAGAATAAAGAGCGGAAAGCCGCTACTTTATAAGAAAAAGGAGCCATTGCAGACGAAGGAATATTCCGGTATTTGTATCTTTAAATGTAAAAGAGACAAATAAATCGCCATGATCAATGGTTACTTTTGTATCTAAAAACTCCAATGAATCGTCTGACTGATAATCAACAGTAAATGTGATGCTGTTGCTCAACGAATTGATTAACTCAAGAAAATTCTCAATTTCTTTTTTATTACGAAAAATGCAAAAACAGTCGTCGACATATCTTTTGTAAAACAAAGCCTGGTTGCCTGAGAAATTTTTGAATTTGCGCTCTAAAATTGTCCATGGCGAAAGCAGCCATGGTAGGACCCAGCTTCGAGCCCATAGCCATACCGTCAAACTGAGTATAGAGAGTATATTTACCATTAAAAGAAAAAATAATGTTGGTGCACGCTAAACTTAGCAACTCTTTCAAAGCTGTTTAAAGCCTAATATCTATGATGGCTTCTAACTTCTGACATTGTCCGATATCTTCGTTGAGGACAAACTGTACATCTTCCATTTCTAGTTCAGATCTGCCCAAATGAATTTCAGACATTTCCAGATGAATTGGAGGGTCTCCAGTTGAATTTAAGATATTTTCAAAGTTTCTGACAGATATCTGAAATTCAGCTAGAGAAATATGACATCAATCTGATGTCTGAAATTTATTTGGAAAGATCTGAAATAGACATGGAAAAGGTGCAGTTGGTTCCAAAAGTTAACATACAGGGATAGAGAAGTTTTCGGTCTTTGAATATTACATAATCTTTTCAAACGACAACAATATGTATCCAAAATAATGATTAAATAAGTGAAAAAAGTCAATCACCGAAAAAATTTCAAATTTTTCATTTGCATCACAAACTAATATGCAAGGAAAGTAATATTTAAGAAAAGGAAAAACAAATTAAAAGTTATGAAAACCAGGAGTCACTGAGGTTGTACTTAGTTCGGTTAGAGGAAACTAACTTTATAGACCACCAAGCCGCTTTGTTGATCCCTCTATACCAGTTCGTATCTCTGTCAATTATCTACAAGCCACTAAAATCTGCCTGCTATGACGAGTCAACAGCATGTAAGGCAGCTTCAGAGCTCATGGCGTCAACCTCTCGTACCGTTCTCACGTGTTCTTTCTTTCGTTCCTCCAAAGTACGCCAGGATTCGAAAGATTGTGAATGGAGTTACGTGGACGGTTTTCGGCTTCTCACAAATGAAAAATAATCAATATAGCCAATGATATCTGTCCTTACATGTCATGTTCCTAAAATTAGATGCCGTCTTTTCTGATCACTTCATGATAGAATTGCAGATTAAATCAGCTTTATATTTCTGCTACTTTCTTGTTTCAGATTGTTTGATATATCGAACAGGTTATGCATATAGCGGAAACAGATCTATCTCAGGATATGGAAGGTCCTGTTTACCATGGAAAACAAAGAAAACTATCCATTTGCCAGCCTCACAACGCCACTCAGGATCCGTCATTGATTGGCCACTTGTCCAGACTGGAAATGAAAAAGTGACTATTACCGTAGATTGTGAGTATTGCTCCCATAAATCATTATTCGTAGAGTAGAGAAAGAAGTCTGTAGAAAGAATCGTTTGAGTAGAAGACTCATTTTTAGTGCTCATTTAGTGAGTTGCATGGGACAAGCTCCTCCACTAAATGGAAAATGCCGTGCGGCATATCTAACCCGCAATATCCAATGTGCACCTCCATCCGAGAACTGCTTTGGCAATTAAACAGAAATACATTTGGATCAACAAAATATGCACAAGGCTCAAAGCGCAGTCGTCTAAGTGGGTAAACGTTGGCAGAAATCAAATCACAGTAGGAGAGGAGGAATCGATGGCAGGACTGAAACACAGTCGGCAAACGCTGACAGTACATTAAAGGAATTATGTCTTAGACCGTCATCAAGCAAGCTAGCAGGGAGTAGTGAATGATACAATGGAGAATTGTTGTGAATTTAAATGTGACAGGATGCTTCGGCATTGCAGTGACACAGCTCGATGCATCGGCATTGTCCTCGCTGTAGCTGAGTCAGAATTTCAGCCTTTTCTGTCCTTCCCTTTTTATTTCACACATATTAGTACTCAATCAGAACTTAATAAGCATCTCAGTACTTCAGTGATTTTAAGTTCGGTAATCTTAGTACTCTTTTATTTAGTACTCAGACTGGAACTTAAACAGTTTTAAACAGGTTTTTGCTCCAAAGAATGGTACTTGTGTGTTTTTACTCGATCATCATCGCGTTTAACATGATCCTGCCTATTGACATGCTTGCATGCAAGCCATTCGCAGCTCAGTTGGTGGAGCAACAAGTCTAGATAGATAGTTTGGGGTCGCAGGGATGAATCCTACCAGCCGCACATATCTTGCATGGCAGTTTGGTCAATCGTTAATATTTTTTTGCTCTCGACACTTATAGTCGGTGATACATACCTAGTCTCGGAGACTTACCAAGTCTCTGGGAGACCTAGGTGCATTCGGAGGATATGTGCACTTTCGAGAAGCTCTGTTTTTTGCAGCTTGTGAGTTACATGGCTACCTGGTAGTCTGCGGAGGTAGTCCTTCAACTTTGGAGATATTGCTCCAAGCGCCGATGACAATTGGTGTGACTTCAGCTTTCGCCTTCCATAGTCTTTGCAAATTTTGAGTTACCGGGAGATACCGACGAAATGACTATATTTGTACACCTGTTATCAAGATATCCTTTTTTGCAAATATCCTTTTTTGTACGTAATCTGTAAGTGTCCCATATTACCTAAACGTACGTCAAGGACAGCGTACTCACTATTTTTCCTATCTCTGAGAGGTAGAACAATTCCTTTTGCCCGCTTAGTAAGTTCTTGCATGTGCCACCGTATTAAATCAGTTTGCACTTCTATCAAAGTGATACGTTCAAACAATATAATTCTGTGGTGTCAAAGCTGGATAATGATTCAATGTCCGTGTCCTTTATGATTATGGAGTATCGGTTTTCTATGCTTTGAACTATCTGTTACTCATATTTCAGACATCGGAATGAATTGGTTAGAGAAGTTTACTATTTCTTCAAGGTATTTTATGCCTCCCAACTTACATGGAAAAGGCAACCAATGTAGACATATCAGAGGGAGAGGTATCCTGATTCCTCAACCAGTGTGTCCTGTATGGAGGGAGGATCTAGATGTGGCCACTTTGGAAGCCTGTGCAATCCCTCTTTGCAAACGAAAGCAATCAGACATTCACCGTGAGATCTGCATGCATTTGAAGTCCTTACCGAACACAAAACATCATGCCGCTATTAAACGCTTATTCCGATGTTTCCATATTTAAATTCCGTTCTATGCCGCTTTCAAAATTTACAGTCTCTTGCAAAAGTTTAAGAACACTTGCAAAAAACGCTAATTATCATTTCAGTCCCATCTTATTAATAATATTCATACAAATTTTAGAATGCATGAAATGAAATAATACAAAATGTATAAAACTGCTTCAAAAACTAATAGCGGGTCCAATAACCTCTACTTTCAATGATGGCTGCCAGACGACGAGGCATTGACCCCGCACAGTATTCTATTGATAATTTCGTTGTCCAAACTGCCTTGATGCAATTTCTCAAGTCAATTGCACTCTTCGGTCGCATAGCTGCCACATGGTCCTTCATCACAGACCATAAATTCTCGATGGGATTACAGCCGGGAGAATTTCCATGCCATTTGAGGACATTGACGGAATTTGAGCGCAACCAATCAGATACTATTTTGTCGCGGTGACATGGAGCGCTATCATGCATCAGTGTTTCTGTATTATGGATATCCATATGTAAACGAAGTTTGTCTTTTAGAACGTTGAGGTACATTTTACCGTTCATTGTCATTCCTGTAGGATGGAAAAATATGCCGGCGTGATTGCAGACATTGAGCCCCAGACCATCTGTTTCAAAGGATGGCTTCATAGTCTGGATCACATAACGTGGATGGTTCCTTGTCTTCGGAGGTCTTCGGGCATGCTTGATGCGACTACCAAATTGTTCGAGTGTTAACTCATCTGTCCATAAGACTTTTTCCCAATCTCCTGTTGTGTAGTGAAGATAGCGCCGAGCAAACTCTAAGCGAGCTTTCGCCATTTTCGGAGTGAGCTTTGGCTTTTTCGCAGGTCTGTTACTCTTAAGACCAAGATTATTGCAGAGTCTTCTGGAAAGAGTAGATGAAGAGGCGTTGATTCCAGCTAAATGCAGCTCAGCTTTGATTTCTCGCAGCGACATTGACGGTTTCTTCATTACCATTCTCTTCAGTATCCGTTCATCCCTCCTTGTTAGAGCTTCTGGACGACCAATTCGGGGAGAATCATTAAATGAGCCAGTCGCAGATTTCCGAATCTCAAAGTTTACCGAACATAGAGAAATTCCCAGCTGTCCTGCTATTCGACGTTGACTCATACCAGTTTCTGCTAATATTGCTGCTTGAGCTCTCACTGGATTTTCTTCGACCTATCGTGCAGATTATCTTTCTAATGAGCTAGTCTTTCCACTGCATTAGTATGTGCGGATAATGTTACTAAAAATAGACTCTGGGCTTCCCACGATATTAATAGTAAACGATTTCTCTCTAAACATATCTACTGTGAAACGTCTCCAATAACCATGCTATATGAGAAACCCGCTTTGAAAGATTCTGCAATATATACGTTGAGATACATAAAAAGATAAGAAAAGATAAGTATTCTTAAACTTTTGCAAGAGACTGTATATGCCATCATAGAAAGTTCATAAATGTTTTCATGCTGTTTGATATTACATTCACAACGCGTATTATTTGATAGCAGGATAAATGAGGACTACTAAATAACATATTGGCGGTAGTGAGCAATTCTAGACCCTAAAGACTGTGTAATATTCAGCTTCAATTGTCTTTCGTGGAACATATAAGATGTAAACAACTCATTGTAAACAACGATTGATCCACATTGGTCACACTTTTCTTTTGACTTTTTCCAGCATCTATTGATTTCGCACGTTCAAGATATTCAAAACGCATCAACTGCAATGATGTTTTTATTTTTTAATTCAACATAATTTGAAATTTTAATAGACTGCATCGCATTATTCATGTTGCCTTCTGCCCTGTGGAATCAATTGAACAATAACTGCATACAACCAAACATACAAATATAGGAGCTGTGTGGAACAATAGTAAACGGCGATTCAGATAGATCACTGACATGCAATAAGTAATGCAGGAACTCAGCACTAACTGAATCCCAAATGTGTATTCAGCTTCGATTTTATTAAATGAACTTGATTTGAGACCCAGTTCCGCATGTGAGATATGCAAATTTCTATTCTTCTAGAGAAATTTCACGAATATGACTGATCATGGTACAGCAATAATGAAAAAAGAAAATTCAACGTAGCAAAATGCGTCAAGGTAACAAAGTTAAAAAAAACAAGCTAACGACTAGTTAATTTTCCATAGGTACAAAATATGATTTAAAAGGAAATTTTTATATCCTAAAATGTCTAAAAATTTTAAAAATACTTATTAGAAGGACAAACAACGCGAGAAGGACAAACAATGAATTAGCGAGTAAGTCGTTCTGTTCAAAATTATGTTTATCACTTATTTATTGAGAAGATTCTATTTAACAGTCTGCCCATTCAGATGATAGGAGGACAGGTCTGTTTCCAATCAAAATACCAGATCTAGCTAACAAAGCTGGATTACGCTATCTAAAATCTACCAGGTGTGTAAGAGAATTAATATTAGTTCCTTAAGCTAAAACGAGAAATAGAGTTCTACAAAATATGCATACAAATTATTTGACTATTTCTAATGAGGTCATCAACAGGAACTTGGTTAGGCCAATCGCGTTTCGACCGCTTAATCCTGGACGCTCAAACCCGACCAAGCGCGGTCCTGCACATTTAACATGCAGTTTCAAAAATTAAATTTATAATAGAGAAAGGTTAGCATCTATCAAAAAAATAGAGTCACTATTGACTGAAATGTAAATCATGACAACAATGGAGAGGCAAGATGGCTTCTTTAATCAGCAAATCGATGGGGTTACCGTTACGTTAAAGCTCAGCCTCATTATTGTACGATCATTTTCTTAAGCGTGATCATATCACAAACAACTGCCTGCCACTGACAGGGCAAAGCATCATAATCAAAGAAACTCATCATAATTAACTTTAAAAGATATTGATGGGTCCACATTACCATTCAGATTCAAGAAATGACGCACGCCGTGTGAATCATAAAATCATGGCACTGAAACTTGAATAAAAACATGACATCTAAACCAAGAAGCTCTGAATAAGATCTCACCTTTTCCTTGAACATTTGCATTATAATGCAGTTCATGAAATTTTCTTGATAATCAGCTTAATTTCCGCTAAATTAAGATGCCTGTTAGCAAGTATTCATTCCTCTTGATATCCAACGTGTTTCATGCTACTTATAGAGTGGCTTTATCTCGGTAGTATATAAACACATGAAAAATTTTCAAAAGTTTAGCTTTATAACAGCTGCTCAAATAATTTTTTGGACTGCAGGAATGTAATCTCCGTAAGAACCTAAATCTTTTCATCTAAATATTTTCCGCATAAGTACTATGTTAATAAGGGGTTACTACAGGTTAGGGGTCGAAACACAACTAGACGAGTACCTGCTGATGACTGACGGACTGCAGTATTATGTTTTATATCCCTTAATCGGTAGCTAAAGCAGTGGTCGTATTGTATTTCAAATGAAGACATGTGGGATTGCATGAAGTATTATGGACGGATGAAGAAACTGGCGATAACAAATTCAAGTGAAGAAATAGTATTTTCCATGTGCAGTCCTAGGCATAGTATGTATAGTTTCATAGCTTTCGGTGTAGTACAGTGTCATTGTAGTTCTATTGTTTACCTCCATTATCCACTTTCCACTTATCCACGCTTACCATTATCCACCATGTGTAGTGTCAGATATACAGTAGTTCACTTGTAATCGGTGTAGTAGCATCGTTGTATTTCCATGTTTTAATACCTCCACTATTCCAATTTTTATTCATCGGTCTCCTGTTGTTCTATGATATACCTTTTCCTTAACCTTTTCATGCTAGAAATTCGTGCATATTTTTGACGCACCGCTACTTTTGAATACTTTTCATGTTACTTCTTGAATAATACGCATGACAATACAAAGCATGCACTGCGAATTACTTGAGATACTTTCTACAGATTATAGACACCTTCATTCCATAAATGTGACAGTCTCAAATGATGTTTCTTAGCGCATATAGGCCTATATCATAGACAGATGAGCATTTCAAAATGAAATGGTTGCAAACGGAAATTGTGTAATTACTGTACTGATATATGAATGCACTCTAAACCAGCACCCCTAAATCACACACTGAAGCAAGACACTATTCGTAGCTAATAAAAAATCCTAAAGCAAAGCGTTTTAGGAGGCTAGCGCATTAGGGTTACTGTTCTCTTTAGTATGTCAACCTCCTAAAATTCTGGTGTGTCGCGCTTTAGGATGCTTGTTTCTTCGATTTTAGGAGGTGTCAGTTTACAGTTTGGTTATCGACAACAGCCCTCTAAGGTTTACCGTGCATGAGGAAAAACTTGATTGTTTAAAAAATGTCACTCAAATTAGGCCAACAGCATTGTAAGTTTATTTTCAGCGTTTAATCAAATCTGTCACCCTTTTTGACAGATTAACTCCCATGCAATGATGGCAAGCTATTTAGGGGAAATTTGTAATTTAATCGAAGAAGCATTGCTGCTTTTTGAAATTTGATGTTTTTCATTCAATGGAACTTTGGACAACAAATTGAAATTATCACTTTTATTTAATTGAAATCAGCTGATATTAAAATTTCCTCTAAATTTTCAGAGGTGTTAGCAATAATTTGAAGCAGACTTTTTACTTTTGTCCCTTCAAAGTATCATAAAATCTTTGCATTTTGAAAGAGATGTCGGGAAGATCACACTGTCAGCCAATATTGATCACGTTTGATTGTATTCGCGAGGACTACTGGGCAAAACTAATACCACGCAGGAAAGTGACATATGCGCCAATTTAATCTATAAAACATCAGGTTTCTCATTGTATGATGTTCATAATAATTGAATTACAACTTCAACGCGAATATTGACATTTCAAATATAGGTTTTGAGATATTTCGTCAATATACATCGCTCTTACCCTGCATGGTACTCATCACTGCTTATAAGTATGATATTTACAATAAGTGTCAAAGTTACAATATTGAATTCGATTATATTATACGGAAGTCTAAAAGAATAAATAAATAATCAACAAGTTTACAAATGTGAAACATGAGCATTACAAAAATTTCAAATTAAGCTAAAAAATTGACAAATACAATCATGTTTGAGATATATAAATGAATGTTGTTGAATTGAAGTCATCGTTAAATCCATACGAATTTAATGAATGAAATTGACATTTACCGAGTTGGGTAGAAGAAAGACATAATATCTAAATTCAATCACACACGACTTCAGAAAGGTCATTCACCTTTCATGTTGAACAGAGTATAAAAATATAAGGCTGCTGCGTAATGACATGTAGTAAATGAACTACTGCTACTTTATAAGTAGTTTAAGTACAGGGTCGGCAAAAATAAGTGGGAAACGTATTTTTCAGTGTCATTTCTTCCATCAAAATGACTTTAGAATGTTGTGCATCTAATTGATCGATATTATTCTCGTTAAGCAACCACCATTAGTGTTCAATATTTCGCTAGCACTTCATTATAAGTTTACTTCATGTCATTCAGGTAAAATTTAGGCCCACTCAAGTCATTGAATGCCCAATAGGCACAGAAAGGCAAAAACACAATTTCGGAAACCCTCCCACTTTATAAGTTATTTTGCTTCAAAATCATCATGCCTTATTAATAGTGACAAATATTCAATTGAAGCATTCGACACTTCATAATTTTGTGATTAATGATTTGTCTTGAATGTCTGTCAGTAAGCCATAGTAGGCCTATCGATCTTCTGTCATCATCACCAAAAAAAGCAATTTTGTCGTAGAATAACTTTATTGAAAGGCCACAAATTTATTGTTAAATCTATTGTCAGCTTTCTACGAACACATTATTTTCATGTAAGACGCTGCTTGTTCGCATCACTTATAATTTGAAAAAATTGAATTTGAAAATGAAAAGCAAGCAAGATTAAGTCATTATCGCGCTATTGAAGTCAATGGAATCTTTGAGACACCTCCAATGATGAGCAACCTGACAAATAACCAACGTCTACAAATTATTACTTTGAGAAAGAATACGTGAAATTGCCGATGACTTGAATGTTACAAAGAGTGCAGTTGGGAGAGTAGTGAAATCGTACGAAGAGACTGGTTCGCATGAATCGCAAAAGTCTTTGTGTGGTCGTCATCGATAACAACTGAAGCTGAAGACCGAATGATTGTCCGGATCACCAAACGCAATCCTCATGCCAGTTCTGTGGACATCCAAGTAGAGATGTCACCATTCGGGACAAACCTTAGCGAGCGAACTGTTAGGAATCGACTGACTGAGGCGGGTCGAAGTGCGTATAAACCAATACCATGCCAAGTTCTAACTGACAACATGAAGGCTAAGCGTCTGCAGTGGGCAAAGGATCACCAGGATTGGACCGTTGATATGTGGAGATTAGTAAGTTGATGTCAAAATGATACCCACAGATAAAATGTAAACTACAATTTTTATTGCAGGTTATTTTCTCGGACGAGACGATGGTAGAGTTGCAGCCTCCCCAGACACAATTCGTTCGTCGGTCGTGGAATGAAACCGTGTCAGAGGTCCATATGCGCCGGCAGTTTAAGCATCCTGTAAAACTCATGTTCTGGGGCTGCATGAGCTTCCAAGGAATGGGATGACTCCACCTTTGCGAGGCCTCAATGAACGCTGACCAGTAGGGGAGAGTGGGGCACCATGAGCAATTTTTTCTTGTTTCGTGTCCTGACGACGTATCACATAGAATAAGTCCAAACCAACACAACTTTCTACAAACCATGTTCATGCAGATATAGCTGCATAAGTTTGACGTTGTAACTCCAAACACGTTCTGAGTAATTTCCTTCTAAGTGAATAGTATCGACTCTGCTCATTGTGCCCCATGCACGGGGTACGATGAGCAACTGCATGGGGTACGATGAGCATTTTGGGGCACCGTGAGCAATAAAATTTAATTGACAATTTGATGATGAATCAGCCTAACTCTAATAATGTATTTATTCCTACCATGACTCTATGAAATAAAATGAGTCGATACAGCTATTGCGTAGGCCATACAATCAATTCACATGTAGTTATTCTAAATATCATGTAGGCCTACATCGGTACTCTAAATATATCATCTTTTATTTGATTTTGCCTAAACTTAATTAAGATCTAAAAAAGCTAACGTAATCTAGAATTGTTTTCTGCCGTGAAATATAAATTTTTTAAACCGTATAGCCCATAGAACCTATCTGCTTTACACTTTTATCTTTTGTATTCGTCAGATTGGTTTCATCTAAACTGGTTGAATAATTATACAAACCATCAATCCCTTTAGACAAATTACATTCCCATTTATAATCTATATAGACATCAAAACAAATGATTTATTCCATGACAATTTAGTTTTCTATAAGAAAGAACTGTGAAATAAAAAAATTTTAGGAAATATGCAGTCATTTCACATTGTATGAACTAAAGTCAACGTTACCGAAGTCCACGCGAGTTTGCAATCGTAAGCTGGACGATCCTAACACTACTGGCAGTGGTTTCGGCAATTTAGCTTCAACTTCGTTTCGACTTATTTCCAGTTTGTCCCCTACTGGTGGCCGAAAGAAACATGTTCCCTTCTTCCTAAGGAAATCGACGACAATTCCGTCATCTTTGATCTCAAGAACTGACCCAACAAGACCTCTTTTGACTGGTTCCAAAGTTTGAAAGTTCCAATTAAAAATCTGGCGAGACCACAGATCAAAATTCGTTTCACCACTAACTTTTTGTGGACAAATGATTGAAACGCTGGGTTGTAGCATCGTCTCGGCGTCATCCCTGTCCCCTGGGGTAGACCCCCGGTGATGAATTCTTTCCTGTAAAGGTGTCCCGCTCCGTCTAATTATCGTTTTCTTCTTGCCAGGAATTGATTTTGAATTCACGTTTTCCTTCAATTCTTCTCGTAATCTCTTAAGAACAGGACTGGACGTAGCTATCATGGAAACTCGACGCTTTCTTCTTCCAGTTGGTGTTGAATTCCGCGGTGAAGCTTTGGGCAGTGGCCGAATATCTTCTGGAGACTGTATAATCGTAGGACTGACAGCAGTAGTTGGTTCTGGTGATTGTGGAACACTCACTGGACATTCTGATTGGATGGCTGTTTTAAGGACGACAGACGCGCGTGACCGACTTATTCATTTGCCACCATAGAGCGATCTTTCGATCTTGCGACGTCGAATAATGTACACACATATAAAAGCCATTAGAGCAAAGTAAAGGCATATGGGGCACTATGAGCAGTTGTGTTCATGGTGCCCCTTAAAAAGATGCTCATGGTACCCCATTTAACTAATTTTATAAGATGAACATAAAAATAGAAGTTACGCAACTAGATTAGAATCTATTCATATTTCCTCTCAAGAGGTGTTGGCTGAATGTTGACCCACATGATAGCTGATTTACTATATCTTCTTTTTCCAATAGGCAGAGAAAACTTCGGGTAGCTACAAAAAAACTTTAAGTTATGAAAAAAACATTTATCATTACCTACTGCACACAGAAAAAGATGTTGTGTCAAATCAATCTGATCACATGCGATGATTATAATGAGAGATATGATTGACCTTTACTATTAGTCGCTGCAACTTATACAGTCTCCAGAAACCCTTCCTGCTCATGGTGCCCACTCTCCCCTATCTGACCGTATTGCAGCATCGTGTTGTGCCCCAGTCAGAAGAATGGTACTGAGGAACTGATTGGGTATACCAGCACGATTTGGCCCCATGCCACACTGCAAAGAGGGTGAAATCATTCATAATTTCGAAAGGGTTTGAAGTACTGCAATGGCCAGGAAATAGTCCTGATTTAAACCCCCTTGAGAACCTGTGAGGTTGCCTCAAAAATCGATTTCGTAAGCTGGGAATTCAGCAGAAATCAGAGGCAATCCAATGGTTTTTGAACACTGCCCACCACTGTGATGATGTCATCACAATCTGTGAAAATCTCGTCGATTCCATGCAGCAAGAGGTGTATTGCAGCAAGAGGAGGGAGGACACATCAGGTATTGATGAGCTTTGGGTCAGTTTATTTGTGGCCTTTCAATAAAGTTATTCTACGACAAAATTGTTTTTTCAGTGATGATGACAGAAGATCGATAGGCCTACTATGGCTTACTGACAGACATTCAAGACAAATCATTAATCACAAAATTATGTAGTGTCGAATGCTTCAATTGAATATTTGTCACTATTAATAAGGCATGATGATTTTGAAGCAAAATAACTTATAAAGTGGGAGGGTTTCCGAAATTGTGTTTTTGCCTTTCTGTGCCTATTGGGCATTCAATGACTTGAGTGGGCCTAAATTTTACCTGAATGACATGAAGTAAACTTATAATGAAGTGCTAGCGGAATATTGAACAGTAATGGCGGTTGCTTAACGAGAATAATATCGATCAATTAGATGCACAACATTCTAAAGTCATTTTGATGGAAGAAATGACACTGAAAAATACGTGTCCCACTTATTTTTGCCGACCCTGTAGTCAGCATAAGCTAGAAATGAAAAGTTCCAGTAAAATTCGATATCATGGCTACCAGCACACACGGCGTGAAGCCGGTTAAGAAGTGAAAAAGTACAGCCAAATGTAGTGGGATGTTTCGATACTGCTTGCCTAGTGGTGTTTGAGAATGCATATCTTTGAAATCTTCTATGCCCTTATTTCCAGGAAATCATAGATATCGAGATTTCATAGCAATTATTCTATTTTTCTACAAAAATCAATATTTGATTGGATTCTGTGGGCAACACACAAATTGCAGCCATAGGAAATAATATTTATTGTCTACGCCTGCTCAGAGGAATCTCAAAATATCCTTAAAACCTTCTATGCCCTCTTGGTCCGAAAATCATAGATATTGAGCTGTCATAATTGGTAGGCCTATTCTGTGTAGCTATATACATTTGTAAATGAATATTTGAACAAATTATGTTTTGTCAGCGAAAATGTGCAGAGAAAAGTAATGATATATTTCAAATATGCTTCATTAGTGGTATTTGAAAATGTCAAAACTTCAAAACTGAATGAGTACTTCTGGCCACAATATCATAGATACCATTCTTTTCTATTATTTATAGGGATTCTGTAGCTCTACATGTAACATTACAGAAATCGAAGTCAGTTTTGTTGTGATAGCTGTTGTGAAATGATGCAGGGAGAGTTCACCAAATGTTGCATCACTCATTACCGCAGAAAATAGAACAATGGGTTCGACTTTGATCGTCCAGCCAATCAGATTTCGAGAAAGTCGAAGCATCGATTCACAACTGATAGCATTAAAAATACCATTTCACAGAGCCAGTCATTGGTCAAAAAAGACTTTTAGATATCAACAACAGAATTCACTTCAAATGAAAAAATATTTCAGAGCCATTCCATAGCTAGCAGCGCTCCGCTTCGCTGTGTAGGCTATATTTGATCATTTGTGATATTGACGCATAGGAAAATGCACTAGGTGACATGCCACGCGCAAACTACGCGTAATTACACATGACCCTAAACATCCGTGGCTATGCGTGACATTGCTGCAACATCTGTCGGCAGTCCTGTTATATAGACTTTGCGTCTCATGTGTCTGCATGTATCAGAGGCTAAACAATGTGATAGGACCTCAATTTCATGCTCAGGGAAGACAGAACATGCTGAGCGGTTCATCCGTGGTTCAATCGGCAGCACAGAACAGACAACCGTAGACGACGCGCAAACTATAAACACTCGCCCGCGCGTATTCATAATCATTTCCCATGTTTTACCGGCATCAGATCACGTGATTTCTGACTCTTAGTGCAGCGCGTATGTACGCGCGTAGAAGAGTAGATTGTCTTTAACCACGGATGTGTAGGGTGTACCGTAATTACGCGTGGCATGTCACCTAGTGTGGCTTGTTACTGCGATGAGATTTGGATTCTTAAAACTTTTGCTTTGCCATTTGCTGCAAGATCGAGAGCAGTGAAGCTGTCTGGTGGCAGCATAAAGGATTCATTGATTGAAGGAACATTTTTAATAACTTGAAATTAATGATTGAAGGGTAGATCTTCGATTACAGGATAGAAAAGCCTCATACGAGTATCAACAACTTCAAAGATCAAAGTTTTGAAGTTTTAACATTTTCAAATACCACTAATGAAGCATATTTGAAATGTATCATTACTTTTGTCTGCACATTTTCGCTGACCAAACATCATTCGTTCAAATGTTCATTTATATAGCTACATAGAATAGTCCTATCAATTATGAAAGCTCGATATCTATGATTTTCTGGCCAGGAAGGCATATATATACAGATATATACAGATATGAATACAGAGAGTGTTCACCCCCAATTTTTATTTCCAAAAACAATTATAGGAACTTGTGTTACACAGAAGAAAATTTGCCGTAACTCTTGGCAAATTTTACAAGCAAAAATGTCATTACATTTACTGAGAAAGAAGCGATAGTCGTATTATCAACACTGCCGCAACGAAGGATTCTTCAGAGATCCAATGAGAATTGCTCCTTCGACACTATTGATTGTTGGTGTTGTGACGTCATGATTCGTCCCTGCCGCAACGAGAGGCTCGAAGATTGTTCACACGCCGGGCTTGTTAATTTACATACTTGCGATTGCAGGCTGTGCGCGATTGCAGAAAGCGAATCCCAGCTGCAGGTACGCATGGGTTTCCGTTGGTCCAAATCAAGCAGTTTAAGCAAGGCCATATCTCTACGGACCGGATCCCACAAGGACCGACTCTTGGGAAAGGAACCGAAATTGGAGCACATACACAACGCTGGCGTGATAGGCATAGTAAAAGCCTCCGAATCCCGCGATGGAGCATCGGCCGGGTTAAGATCAGTTCGTATGTAAGCGAACCTTAAGCCTTTGCGCCTCATCAAGAGCAAGTTCAAAAAGGAGAAAAAGGTTCCTTTCGACATGAGGGCCGCCATTGCGTCACCCACGATGAACGCACCTGGAGGGGGGGCGAAACACCCCCCCCCAGGACCATGGTGAGGAGCTCCGCATATGTTTGATGCGTTTTAGGTATTTTAACAGAAACCGCAAAGTCGATGGCATCTGTAACCGCTAGACATGTTCACTGAAGCAGAACATTCACTGAAGCAAAAGCTATTACACACATGAAGCCAACAATCAATAGAAGACATGAATTACCTTGCTACAGTCTGCCTTCTCACTTTGATCACCTCACATTCAACAAGCAACACAATTCTTAATATCATTCACTTCTTTATAAATCTTCACACCGAGTTTGCAGACCGCCATTTGACCATCGACCGTTGAGAAGGCGCTGGACGCGGAAGGCCCGTCACGCTGTGCGACGTGTAACTTTATATCCTTTTATTTTCGACCAATAAATTAGATCCGAGTCAGAAACTCTCTTTACTTGCCTGTGAAATACAGAGAGTATAGACTGAGATAGAGTTACAAATCATGGTTTTAACACTAGAAAGACTGAAAAATCAAATTACCATTAAAGACGGAGCGGTCAAAAATGACTGCTTAGCAATTATTTTTCATTTATGACATTAATTTACGCCTGAACACCAACGACGTTATTGAAGTTTAGTAAGCATTGCAGACGTAATTAATAAACTTTTATGAAGCTAGTATTACATTATATATATAATGAATTACAATGCAAGTTAACCAACGAGAATCATACAAAAGTATATATATATATATATTGTTACCTACTCATTGCAGGATGTACAAATATTGCAATTCAGTTTTTGATGTATGTGCTTTCCACAACAGACTTTATTGTGCTGAGAGCAGATTGCAGACGATTTGTTTTCGCAACGATTTATTCCAATTTGACATTGACGCCGCTTTGGAAGAGCAGGCCGACCTTGAATCTGACACTGAATGTGTACACTTTCTTCGTCATATCTGCATAGTGAACTAATAAGTGTCAGGAGAATATTGCGTCGAGATATATTTGATCCTGTCACCTCTTTGAAAAACACCCATGCATTTAGTGCAGCTAAATCCAGACAATTAAAAAAAACAGCCATTGGCCAGCGTCGAGTTCCTGACTTTGCAGAATGGTATCTCAATATTTGGTCTAATGTGTCTACACCACTTTTTGTACTGCTGTAGCATTCAACACTTTCGGGCAATAATTTTCTGTGCTGGTGGTTGACTGACACTGTTGTGGAGAGTGCTAAGTAAATATACCAATTTAGATCTCTTCACTTTATATGCAGTCAATGTAATATTGTCCTCCGATCGAAATATCAAGGATGTAAATAATGGTATTTCTCTCAGTAGAATTTCACTTTATTTTGGAATCTCTCTTCGCTGCTTGCGTATAGTACCAAGTAAGGTAATTTGCTTGCTTTTGAGACTGATGGCCAATTTTTCACTAGTGAAGTAGTTGTCTGTGGTTACATGGTATCCATGATTGTAGAGAGGCCTTAGGAGCTTCATGCATACGTCATGTGGCACATCAACATGAGGAGAGCGGGTGGGGTCCTTCCCCAGATAAGGAATCGCATTGAACATATATTTGCTAGCTGAGTCTGCCACTATCCAGAATTTTATCCCGAACTTGTCCGGCTTAGATGCCATATATTGAAAAAACGGACAACGGTTTTTGCATGGATAGAGTTGTTCATCAATAGTCAAAAACAGTGTGGAACGTAGCATCGTTGACAGTTGCTGATGAATGCATCCCATGTTTCTGAAATGAGGCAAAATTTGTCATGTTGTACACGTTAGCGTCGTGTTGCCCTTGAGTCAAAGCGTACATGTTTCATAATTGACTTGAATCTGTCTCGAGACATAGTTTTTGTAAATATAGGCGGTCCCCACATTTTATTCCACAAATCCGAAACAGAAGTGTTTTTGGCAACAACCACTCCACGAGCAAGCTGCAGACCAATGAAGGAGTCCAGTTCATTGATAGAAATGGTAAACGATGTGGTCATCTAATTTTTCATGATTTTCAGTGTGATGTCGTATTGTTTGGAGCATCGGTTGATCAATCAACAGTTTGAATGCAGCAACAGGTGTCGTTGCAGAACGTAGTGCATAGCGTGTGGGTCCTGCTCGAGCTCGGAAAACATTCGCAATAGGAAGCCGACCTGCTCCGCGTTGTCCTTTAATGTTTGTCCACAGTGCCTGAAGGTGCCATCAGTTGTTGATCCGGGATGCCAGCCTGTACTGCGTCATCATGCGACGATGATACATCAAGAGTAGGTTCATCATCACTAAATTCTTCATCTGATTGTTCATCAATAAGTTCTACAGGATAATTTTCATCTGAATCGCTGCCAGACTCATCAGAAAATATTTCTTGAAAGCGGCGCAGTACTTCTTGAGCAGTACTGTATATCGACGGTGTGAAGTGTCGGCGTGGGCCATTGTTATGCAGTCGATAAAAGATAACAGTCACCAGTCAATATGAAATAGCAGCAGTTAAATAACGAATAACTGTGTTAGCGTGTGTTTATGGCAGCAGCCGAATAACAAATGAATGTGGTGAGCGTGTGTATCGATCTAAATAAGAAGGCAGCCAGCAGCAGTCAAGAAATAACGAACGAATGCTGTGAGGGTGTGTATGCAGCACTAATGAATAATAATTGACTGTGGTGTGCGTGTGTGTGTACAGATAGACAGACAAACAGAAAGAGGGCATGCAAAGGACAAGAGAGAAGATAACTTTGTACTAATTTGTTCAGCGGTCAATTTTGACCGCTTCGTCTTTATAGGTAGGTATGTCAATTCAAAGAAAGTGAGCTGCAGTAGCACTTTTATTTTGTGATAGTGTTGTTAAACACTAAAAATAAATAAAAGTCAGAAAATTTCAATTTACTGCTGTAAATCGTTCTCATTCTATTGTACTTCAAAAATCAGAAGCGGTCATTTTTGACCGCTCCGTCTTTCTAGTGTTAAGGAAAGATCATATGAATGAAAGTCATGAAGAGAAAACAATGATAACAACAGAAATTGTCAGATGTGTTTTAGAACATTATGCTGCTATACATCGATGTACAGTATGGTATAAATGTCGATGAACGCCGGACAGTAGAACAATAAGGAACAGCTAAATGTTTCGAGTTCGGTAGAGGTTTCTGTACTATATCATGCAGCTGATGACACGGATTCAACATCTGCTGAAAAGTCTTCATTGCGAGGTTCTGACGTCTGTCCTCTAGAGTAGGCAAGATACTGCACTTGCATTCAAAGTCACAAATTATCCGGTGGCATCTTTTACGGATGAGTTCCATTCGTTTTGAGTTCTTTGAATTCAACCCAACGGGTAGAGGACAATTGTATTCGAGTATACTCTGAATATGTGACTTATAAACTTTGACGAGGTCGTCTTTTGTTGCACCCATTAAGAGAAGCTGTTTCAACAGAAAGATTCTACGAGATGCGAGTTTGCATGTACTTAACATGATTATCTCAAGCTAACGTTTCGTGAAATATCATCCCAAGTATCTTCATTTCCGACACAAGTGAAAAATTGCTCTGAAGCGCTGCCTAATTTCTACGTCCTTGTATCAGCATCACTTTTGTTTTATTTGTGTTTAAACGTAGGCCATTATGATGACACCAGTTCTCCATATGTTCAATTTCTAAATGAATTGAAGAATTCATGTCAGTATCCTTTATAATCGGTATAGCAATAACTACATCATCTGCGTACTTGAAAATGCTCGATTCAAGAAGTTTGGGTTTAAGAGTGCCCATGTGACTTGAGAGGAGGTAAGGGACAATAACAAAACCTTGTGGTACACCTGAGGTAATCGGTTTTAGGGAGATAGGGGAGGGGTGGGGGTAAAAGGGAGATCGGACGGATGTTGTAGACGTCAATGTTTCTCGATTTTGGGACAGGCACAATATCTGATGTCTTCCATTTTTCTGGGATAATGCCAAATTGAATAGATAATGGAAAAATGTGAGCAACTGGTCCAGCAATAGCTTCTGCACAATCACGATATACTCTCAGAGGAATAACATCATTACCACAACTTTTCTTGATATCGAGTCCGGACATTGCAGAACAAACCGATGTCACTGAGATGTCGGGAGACCACGAGTTCTCGCTTTCTGGGATTTCATTAGTAATGACTGACCAGTCAGGAGATGGAGAGTAATGTTCGCAAATGGTCGAATTTATGGATTCGACTGCAGCTATTGGATTTTCAAATATCGTCAGAAAATCGGCAGGATGGCTTACATTTGCTTTACATTTCGTACCATTTACTGCCTTCCAAATACCTACTCTTGTTTTTGTCATTCTTTTGGTCCAGTTGTTTTTTGCATTTTTTATCTCCCAATCTAGTTTTTTCTTGTAATGATTGAATAGTGGGAAGTTTCTTGATCTGAAAGCTTGATGTTTGCAATTGATCAAATGTTTAAGCACCGGAGTCATCCACGGTTTGTCATCAGCCTTCATCTTCACATAGTTATACGGAATCGTAGCAACAATATTTTCAATTTTCTCATGAAAGTATGACAACTTTGAATTTGAATCATCATTTGTATGATACCACTTATGCCACGGTACTTGACTTATCAATTATGATATTCTAGTCATGTTGCTTTCTCTGTAATCTTAGACCTTACAAATCTTCTGTGACATGCATTTCTGTGAGTTACCTGGCTTCATGATAATGGATAAATGATCCGATTTACAGAAAGCTCGACCTGGAAAAACATTTAAGAAAGTCGTCGACGTACACTTTATCGAGCTGAGAGTTCTGCTTAGCAGGAAAATTCACGATCTGTGAGAGGCTGAAAGTATTTTCAATCTCTACCATCGCCAGATTGTTGAAATCACCACAGATAAGTAAATTAAATCCAAGAGGGGAACTGTCAAGGATGTTATCCAAACAATTTAGGAAAAATTGATTATCTCTTTATTATTGAGCGAACCAAGGTTTGGTGGAACATAAACAGCGGTCAAAATTAACTTTTGGATAGGAAATCGGAGACACAGACACTCCATGACAGATAGGGAATTCAGCTTTTCACATTTTAGATTACTGCGAGTGCATCAGCAGACACCTTCACCAACGCGGCCATCATCTCGGTCTGCTCGAAATGGAGTCGAATACCCAGACAGAGAAATCTGAAAGTCAGCGACGCCGCCGTGCAGCCAAGACTCTGTAAGAACGAGTATGTCGGGAGCAAAAGTGGACGAAAATACACTGAGTTCATCAATTTTGTTAGGTAGAGATCTTACATTTGAGATAATGATAGATGGTAAAAAAGAGTTAGGTTTATGCAGTGAAACCGTTTCGGTATAAGAAGTGAAAGAAAATGTTGACGTATATTTGAAACATCTCGTGGAATAAGTTTACCTCTTCTTATAACGAAATCAAAGCCATTTTGTCGTTGTCTCTTCATTTCATCCATCAATTCCTTTCTCTTTGCTCTTTGACGGAAAGTCAGATCAGGATTAATATAACATTGTCCGAATGTATTTGAACCTCGCAACTGTTTCGCTCTCCTGAGAAAAGCACGTTTATGCGAAATGTCTCCGAAAACAACAACTTGGTCTCTGTAAATTTCTGCCAATTCTGTATACAACTTTTATTTCATAGTCATCCAACTCCAGTTCTTCTGCTATATCAGCTATTTTCTCGGTATCTTCTCGGTATCTAAAGAAGGCATAGAAGGTTTTAAGGATATACATTTTGAGATTCCTCTGAGCAGGCTTAGACAATACATATTATTTCATATGGCTGCACTTTTTATGTTGCCCACACAATCCAATCAAATGTTGATTTCAGAAGAAACATAGAATGCATATTATGAAATTTCGATGTTCATGATTATGTGGCAAGAAGGGCATAGCAGCATCATAGGGTATGCATTTTCAAATACCTCTAAGCAGGCGTAGCTAATGTCTGCTGTTACCTACCTCTCGTATAGATGTCATCGAATCATCAATAACATCACTCCGCTCTGATCAAAATGAGCTATCTAATGAATTATCTGCATTGAAGTTGTTTTGTTCACAGCAGCTCTCAAAATGTCTTTGATAATTGCATGGAAGAGCTTCAGCAGCGGACGACCAGAATGAACAATCTTATTCTTCATGGTGTCCCTGAACCCCCTACTGGGTCTGTTGAGGAAAGAGAAGTTTTTGAAAAGTCACAAGTCAATCAGATATTTGCGGAAATGAAAGTGAGAATCAAAGATGAATACGTGTCTGGATATAGGAGGATTGGTAGAGCTCGAAGCGGTGTGCCTAGACTTCTCAAAATAAGTGTTCACGACTCTGTCAAGAAAAGTGATATCCTGAGGAGTGCTAAGGGCCTTCGTAACTCTGAAAACTTTTCGAGGGTTTTTGTGCATCAGGATCTCACTCCTTATCAGCAGGAATGTGAAAAAAGATTGCGAACTGAGTTGAAACAACGTCGTCAAAATGGGGAAAATGTTGTAATACATGGAAATCGAATTGTGCTGAAGAGTCAAAATTTTCGATAGATGGTTTTAAGACGAGAACAGAGAATAAAAGTAACAGTTCCATTCTACTATGTAATGTGCGCTCACTTTTACCAAAATTTGATGATCTATGTCTCACACTTAATGCTATAAATCCAGGAATTCTTATGATCACTGAATCATGGCTTACTGATAATATCCCAGACAGCATTCTGAACATTCCTTGTTTCACATTATATCGTCAAGATCGTTCACACCGGATTGAAGGTGGAGTATGTATGTGGGTACATGATAATATTGAATCTTCTTTGTATTTACCCATTCATGGAACTCCATCATCATGCGAAATTTTATTTGTATTGTTGAATTTTCGATCTCGTACTGTTATTTGTTGCGTCATGTATGTGCCACCTGGTTTGAACAAAGATGCTCACCGGAAAATTTCTGAATTTATTGTGGATGAATTTGATCATTTGCTTCTTTGTAATCCAAACTACGGCATTATTGTAGGTGGGGATTTTAATGATTTTTCCTCTGCTGTTTTTGAGCAGGGATATGCACTTGTAAGTAAAGTTCATGATCCAACAAGAGCTACCAATATCCTTGATAAGATTTTCGTTGATGTCGAACTTAGTGACGTTTTTGAGCAATCCGCTACTATTGGTTCTCCAATCGGTAACTCAGACCATTATTCTATTTTTCTAAGATCATCTCATCATACAGATAATGTAATCTTGAGATGCTTTCCAGTCTGGGATTTCCGCAAGTCGTACCTTGATGAATTCATGTGTTGTCTTTCTCGTGTTGATTTTTCATTGATTGATGCAGAATCTGTAGATGTTATGTGCGACAAATTTTATGTGTTGCTATATGATTGTCTGTCTGTGATACCTTGTGAAATGGTGTATTTAACAGTTCATGATAAGCCATGGATTACACCTCTTTTGAAGCTATTAATTAACAAGCGCTGGGAAGCCTTTCGAAAACAGGATTGGTCCATGTATAGACACTATAAATCAAAAGTCAAAGAGGAAATACCAAAAGCAAAGAAACAGTGGGCAAATAAACACAAACAAAATGTCATGGGCTTGTGGAAAATTGTGAACGAAGTGAGAGGAGCGCGCTCATCTGATCCTTTCCATCGATTGAAGAGTGAATACGATGATATCGGTGAATTGCTAGATGCCATCACATCTGTTTTTCAAAACAGCTTCAATGCTTCAGACGACGCCCACTTCAGACAATACGAGATGAAAATTGGGATTTTGAAATTTATCCCTACGAGGTTGTGAGAGAATTGACTCATGTTAATCCCCGGAAAAGTATTTGACCAGACTTCTTTCCTACTCGACTGTTACGGACCGGTGCACATTTTTTGTGCGAGCCATTGTGCAGAATATTCAATCGCTCAATTCAAGAAAGAACTTTTCCTGCTTGCTTTAAAGAGGCCATCGTACAACCGATTCCTAAAACAAGCAGACCGACGGTTGCGGATTTCCGTCCTATATCGTTGACATCGGTAATCAGTAAAGTATTTGAGCGCCTGGTCATGGGTGGTATAAAAGATCGTCTTACTGCTCATTTCGGTGCAAACCAGCATGCGTATAGGCCTTTCGGTTCAACCAGCACTGCCTTAGTTGCGATACACGATCATATTACCTCGGCTCTCGATTCGCAAAGGACTATCGCAGTTCGCGTGTCATGTTTGGATCTGTCCAAAGCATTTGACATGCTCCAGCATAACCGCTTATTAAACCACCTCAACACTTTGAATTTCGACCACGGGTTTCTGCGCTGGCTGAGAACATACCTCTCTCAAAGGAACTTTAGTGTGAGAATAGACAATAACTTTGGTCGACGTGTGGTTGCTACTTCAGGCGTCCCACAAGGATCGGTTCTCGGACCACTGCTGTTCGCATCCTTTATGGGCTCCATTGATTTTGAGTCTGACTTGGTTCAGTGCGTCAAGTACGCGGATGACATCACACTTGTTGAAAGCATCGAAACGCCATCTCAACAGCTTCTGACATCGGCATACATCAAAGAAAAGTTCGTTAGTGCAGGACTAAAACTTAACATGATGAAATGCAATGAAATGTTAATTCAGCGATCTGTACTGCCTCAAAACCAGGTTACGACGTCTGTCTTTCTCAACAAGAGATAAGCTCTGCATCCTCGGATTCATGTTTTCGAAGTCATTGTCCTGGGACATTCAAATTTGTGACATTTTGAAGCGCGCGGCTCGTAGACTCTACATCATAAGATGTTTGAAGCCGATTATATCACAAGGCGAACTCATAATTGTGTATCACTCCATTGTGACATCCCTTATACTGTATGCTTCTCCTGCTTTCGGAAATTTACCTGTGGGACTGTTATTGAGTCTCGAACGTTTTCAAAACCGTGCTCATAAATTGATTTGTGGTCGAGGATGTACGTGTGACCGGTTTCCATCACTCTCCTCTGTCTTGCAGACACGAGGTCTGAGTTTTCTTTTCAAATGTGAGTCTGAGGTTAACCATCCCCTTCATCATCTTGTTCCAAAACGTCTCCCGAGATCGAATCATTTTTGTATGCCTTTTTCGTCAACCAACAGAAGATTGAACTCATTTTTCCCATGGTTTTGTGCAAGAGCAAACTTTGTATAGTCAATTATTTGTAACTTCATGTATAACTTATTTCCGTGATTTGTTCATATTTTTATTTTACTTATTTATTTTTCTTTGGTTTCTCAGAACAGTGATTCAGTTTTCTGTGTTATAAATTTGAGCATCATTGCGCTATTATGTATTTGAATGTACGATTTCCATTTCATTAAAATATACGATTCTCTCTCTCTCTCTCTCTCTCTCTCTCTCTCTCTCTCTCTCTCTCTCTCTCTCTCTCTCTCTCTCTCTCTCTCTCTCTCTCTCTCTCTCTCTCTCTCTCTCTCTCTCTCTCTCTCTCTCTCTCTCTCTCTACATGTATGGCTGCACTTTTTACACTGCCCACAGAATCCAATCAAGTATTGATTTCTGGAGAAAAATATAATAATTGCTATGAAATTTCGATATCTATGATTTTCTGGAAATAAGGACATAGAAGATTTTAAAGATATACATTTTCAAACACCACTAGGCAAGCAGTATCGAAACATTCCACTACTTTTGGCTGCACTTTTTCACTTCTTAACCGGCTTCCTGACGAGTGTGTCAGAGGTAATTGCTGCGAAATGAAGACAATAGAAATTAGATAGTAACCAATACAATTCAAAGTGATTCAAAGTGGCATAAAGGTTTGGCAGCAAATTACCTACCAGACCTTCGGATCTCACCCAAGCGGCCGCTACCAATTGAACACTGTCTGATAGCCAGAAATGCCAAACAATCTTCATTTGGGAAGAAATGTTAAGTTTTTTGATGATTTGGTTTCGCAGCGAAATTTATTTCGCTTCGTAGCTGACGGTTAACAGCGTACAGATATTTTTTGTCGACATTCTTTCTACTATATACTTACTCTGCACTGTAAACTGTAGGGCACTACCTTAGGCACGAAGCCGACATTTCATGCCAGTCAGCGCCTAGTTAGCGCCTTTTTAGTGCCTCGAGGTACCAGAAAGCGCCACTAGGCACTAATAGGCACCAAACCAAATATTTGCTTATTCAATAAAATCGAAGGAAAAATCAGTGTGCACGAACTCGGCACTATGAACTTCGTGCCTACTCGTTCCTTGTGTTGGTTTGAATTGATGCCTAAATTTCGTGTCTAATTCAAGCGAAATTTTGTGCCCTAGTGTTCACAGTGTATGGATAATCGTACATTTTTACATATTTGATTGGGTGGGCAACACTGTACATTTGGTTTAATATTATTGATATTTTATTCTCTGATATTCTCTTTTTTAGTGTACAATCAGCTCAACCAAGATTACTTCAGCTTGTACTACCAATGTGGACTCTACGAAACAGTTTACTTCAATTTTGGTTTCACACCGACTACGATGATATGCCGTGGACCGCTTCCAAGCAACCTTCTCGTCCTTGTATCGTGCTGTTTAACTTTGTCATCCAACTTTGCATGTATTGTCATAATGTTTTTCAAGAAATTACATCGGGAACGAATTTTTAAGCAAACTCTGTATTTGTCCATTTCAAATTCAATTATGACCTTAGCAGCATTGTATCTAATGTTTTATCGAATGATCTTTCCAATTGTAAAATTATTTTGCGTCTTATCGTTTTCCTTAATGGCATTTGGATCAAATGTAATGCAGTTGTCTGTTTTGAGTCTTTCGGTTGACAGCTTCATAGCTATCTCATTTCCTCTTAAATACAGATTAATTGTTGCCGATTCTAGGCTTAGGAAGTGCAATCTAGGGGCATTATTCATTTCGTTCCTTTGCTGCTTATGTTTTCCAGTAGTGAGGTATGGACGACCCATTAATGTACCCACAGACAACTGCCATATTCTAGCTGTCATATCATCAGATTATATTTCTTTCGCATTGATCACTTCAGCTTTGATCATGATTGCTATTTTTCTTCTGAATTTTGGCATAGCTTGTCTTGCAGTTAGAGGACTTTTCCAATTCAGAGACATCAAAGTGAACAAATCAAGGGAGGCAAAAGTCTTGAAGCTTGTAATAAAGCAAGTATTTCTTATTGCTGTTAATACAGCTCTTATGATGCCTCTTAGTCTCAGAAGCGTTCAATATGACATAGGTCTCAGCGATGGTGAATCACTGGCTGTGGTTGTATCAGGTGGACTGTGGAATATTTTGATATTCTTTTTCATGAATCCTCAAAGTTGGGAAAAATATTAAAATAGCACAAATTTATTAAAATCAAATAACACACATTTCGCAAGAAATTCATCAGTGCAAATTTGAGAAATGTGATTTGCTTTATTCTTTGTGATGCAAATTGCAGGACATTTGTCATCTAAAATGTTGAATCTTTCGAACTTCAGAAATTTTCAATCACAATTATATGTACATATTGCACACTTACCTGAGTTGACTACTATCACCTGCAAGCAGTATGCATATCACCAATATGCATAGCCCTTTGACCACCGTTTTCGACTTTAGTCGAGCTGGGGGGCTAGTGTCATGATTGTATTCGCTCCGGCCTGTATCATGCATCATTTGTGGCCATTGTTCAGTCATCTGCAGCTTGCACAATAACATATTGTGTTAGAACCATTGACGATGAATTGTTTTTGAAGTCAAATCGCTCTTCAATGAACTGCATGCCTTCTTTCCCTTACTATATATCACAACAATACAATGAGATATCAGCAACGATGCCTTGATGAAGAAGATGCCTCGATCATCCATGAGAGCGATGATTCTTCTCATATGAAAGTGTGATTCACATAATACATATGTCTGTGACATCAACAGTGTTATGATTTGATTATCAGTAATGGAGTTGTGAGTGAAGTAAGAAATTTTGTACATCCTGTAGAAAAATCATTTTCCAAAACTAATCTATTCTACGGGTACAATTGGCCCTATGGAAACAATACATGTAGATTCACTGTCAAAAATGATGTTGCATGGGCATCAGCGGTTGATATATCCTCATTGAAAATGTAAAAAGAAAAATATGGCTTCGAGACATTTGAAAACTGATTACTGGTAGCTTACAGCATGCTGCATGCACATTTACATATAGTTCAAATCCTCAGTCTATCAGTTGTAAAATCATTCCATATCTTCAATAATTTCACCACATGGGATAGTTTATATGACACGTAGAGCTCAGAGCTGCAATGAATAATGGATTTCAGCAACCTGGGGCCGCCAGAGCATTTGACAGTTAATCCTGAATAATAAGATAAGCTACACCAGGTAACATGCCACGCTCAATCACGCGTAAGCTACGCGTAATTACACATGACCCTAAACATCCGTGGCTATGCGGGGCATTGCTGCAACAAGTTAGTATAGTTGGAAGTCCTGTTATAAAGACTGCGTCTCATGTGCGAATGTATCAGAGGCTAAACAATGTGATAGGACCTCAATTTCATGCTCAGGGAAGACAGAACATGCTTAGCGGTTCATCCGTGGTTCAATCGGCAACCCAGACAACCGTAGACGACGCGCAAACTATAAACGCTCGCCCGCGCGTATTCATAACAATTCCCCATGTTTTACCGGCATCAGATCAAGTGATTTCTGACTCTTTGTGCAGCGCGTATGTACGCACGTAGAAGAATAGAATGTCTTTAACCATTGCGTGTTCCGTAATTACGCGTGGCATGTCACCTAGAGTAATAACGGCACTCGATAAATTTTGGTTGACGTTGTACAGCGACAGTCACTGAAATGAAAGGCTGATGACAGGTTTGAAGAGCTCATTGCTCCATATGCATTATACCATGCTAATCTGATGCACAATGTCATGGACTCATACACTAGGTGACATTGCCACGCGTAAATATGGAGCACCCCAAACATCCGTGGTTAAGGGAGTTTATACCAGGGTGCACAATCCCGGGATCTTTAAAAATTATCGGGATTCAAATCAATGGATGTGCAGGTAGGGATTCATGGCGGCATACATGCAGTAGGCATTATGTAGAGCAGGCTTATTATATAATTGAATCAACACTAGATGACATGCCACGCGTAATTCACGCGTAATTACGGAACACCACAAACATCCGTGGTTAAAGACATTCTATTCTTCTACGCGCGTACATACGCGTTGCACTAAGAGTCAGAAATCACGTGATCTGATGCCGCTAAAACATGGGGAATTGTTATGAATACGCGTGGGCGAGCGTTTATAGTTTGCGCGTCGTCCACGGTTGTCTGTGTTGCCGCTTGAACCACGGATGAACCGCTAAGCATGTTCTGTCTTCCCTGAGCATGAAATTGAGGTCCTGTCACACTGTTTAGCCTCTGATACATGCGGACACATCAGACGCAAAGTCTATGTAACAGGACTATATAATAAATAGGCCTCTACAATAATATATTTTCCTCGTAGGCATATTCACACAATGGGAAAGTTTTTAGGCTAAACAACACCGATTAGATTAGACTAAAACAATTTGGTAGGATGGCGCCTAACTTTTTATACCTTTAATGATATTCTAACGTTCGATTCACCTAAATTTTGTCTCACTTTAGTTCTGTCAATAATAAGTACACATTTGGCAGATAAATAAAATAAAGGTTGTCAAATAAAATTTTTATTGTTGTTCAGTGGTAGGTTCACTGGTGTTTACATATATTTCGCAACCTCACCAGAAAGTTCAATCACTTCATCGAATCCGGAAAGGCATGCTTTCGATCAAGCGATTGATCACTCCCTGATCTAAACTTTCCCTCTCTTGCCTTAACAAAACTTCAAGTCGGAAACACCATCTCCAGGAAGAATTAATAGACTCACACCGCACTTCAGTAGATTTGCCTTTTTGCAAGACCTTTACAAATCCATCGAAGTCATGTTGTCCCTTTGGATATGGAGTTCAATTCGACCATTTATCCACATCGCACCGCAAATCCACACCTCCTTGATTCAGGCAATGTCAAATGATCAGGAATTGCATCACCTGACTTCATCCTAACTCTTAAACGGCGGCCATTGTGACCTCGGAGACATGCAGACGCTTCATCAATCCAAACAACTTGATTGCATTGAGAAGGCTAGTGGCAATGCTTATCGCCCGCTTTAGCTTCTAACTCTTGTAGTTGATGGTCAATTCGATTCCTAACGGTTTCTTACGGCTTTTGAAGTGCTAACTTTTCAGGCGACGTCTCAATGTTATGGCAGAAACCGTCGGCTTCTCATGTGAACTCCTCAACTGGGCGAAGACAAAGCGGGATCGTTTCTTCCCAAGCCAATAACCATCCGAGCTGTTCGAAAGTTCGTCTTTCCTTCCCGATCGGATCCAACTTTTCCAGGAAGGGAGAAAAAATTGGTTTTCCACCTTTGGATGGTGGTCTTTGGGACAACTATGTACTTTTCGGCAAACCGGCCGTTCGGACTGCCCTTCTGACAAAAGAGTAGAAACCTTGCCCTTCAAAAACACTTTCGCTAACTTCGACTGAGTCATCATGACATAGGATGAATTCAAAACCGAACAGAAACTTTGTTTACCACTTATCTGGGTCAACCAACACTTTGATTTGGATGTGTATAGCAGACGTCTAGACACTATTGATGCTGAAAATGTGAAAATGACCTCGTTAGCGCAAAAGATGTAAACAACTTTTCAAGAATAGACAGAAAAAGCAAATTATGCAATGAATTCGAGACGTCATAACATCAGTAAAAATAAACCAATTTCGACGAACAAAACATCAAAAGAATGCTCAGAGAAAGCGCTTTCACCTCCTGTTTGATCACATGTTTTCACATCGAAAATTTGAAATTTCCAAAAGTGTCGATTTTCACATTTCGACTTCTGTCCACATGTATATTTTATATTATATATCTTCGAAGATATGTCTGGTAACTGAAACTTGGAAGATTGGCAAGATGGGTCTGTTGGGTGCATGCATGATGTGCCTATGCAGCCTATTATTGCTACCGGTCGAAATGTTGGTCTGGTCTTCAATTTAAGGCTGAAAATAATGCTAATGCTTTATTGGTGAATTATCTTAATATTCATTCCGCTCGAATGATAGAACACGGGGTTCGACATTTTTGCATGACCTTGTTAGCCTAATGGTTTTATGTTTTGTGAAATGTCTTTATTTGAAGGAAATATTGCGCCGCAATATAACGGCCCACCTGAATGTAGACATTATATATATTATACTGTAGCATATTGCAGTTCAGTTACATAGAAAACCGAAATACAATGATATTACAGTTTAGACATCTAAACCGCAATAAGCTATGGCTTCGGGCCTGACGGCCGTCAGCCTCATAGCATCCCAAGTAAAAAATGACGTTTTTTCAACGGTTGAAATCATCGTTGAAAACTAACCAAACGGATGACGGCGCGTGATGAATCATACACGGCTAAACAGCATGCTCCATAGCCATGCTACACAGCAAAAATGCCTCACAGCAAAAACCAGTCGCAAGAGAAGTCGGGGTGGGAAATACATTAATGCCTTAATTACATAAATACATACATACAATTAATACTACATATTATAGTTGCATTATTAGATAACTCTGTTGGCAGAGCGTTGGCCAAGAATGTCAGAGGTCGGTGGCTCAATTCCACCGAGACGCACAGTTTTATTCCGTCCGTGACATTATCTGAATGGCATCACATTTTTATCAGACAAACGAGTCAGCGTACGCGGGTCTTTCTTATGATGTATTAATTAGAAAAGAAATGGGTGACTTCGAATTCCGATTTCCGACCTCGAACAACGGTGTTTGAAATGTGGAATAAGTGCAGCATGTTGTGTTTTTAATGTAATTAACAGCAATTTGCTGAGTTGCATTGAAGACACAATATCTGTATAGATTTCCGTAATTCAGAATCAATTCGGATTTTTCTTGACCGATTCTGTCCAATCCAATCCGAGTCCGAAATGGTTGATCCGAATCGGATTCGTACACCTTTATTTCAAAATGATGTAGTATGAGGATATAGACAAGGAAAATGCGATATAGAAGAATGTATCAGTCGAAGAAATGTTTACCACGTTAGAAGTATCCACCAGAAAGCAAGGATACAGACAATACGAAAAGCGAACGGTGCTCAAGTAAACTAAGATATAAATGATAGTAAAACTTCACCAGTACAACCATTTACTAAATTTAAGGTGCTTTGAAAGTAAAGGGCTTCAAGCAAAGTAAGTATATCAGGGAAGTATGGAATCAATGGTTGATTTGTGGCGACAGCTATGATATTACTTTTTCGCCAGCGCTTATACGCAGTTTGATTTGATATCTGAATTGATAACAGAAGGATATTGAAATATTTGATGACACTGAATGAAAAGCTATGATAAAACTATAGAACTACGAATGCTGACATAGCTTTAGCAGCTGTGCATGTGTAAGTTTGTTCATCTGACATAGAAATTAAAGATTTTAGAGTCATTAAGAAATGACAACCCATCTTTTTATACATCATTATAATGAATTCAATATGTCAATTTTTATATCTCTTCTTTATTATGACAAAGTGTCATACATTAAGATTAATTGTTATTGTCTGCCAAATAACTTTGAATTACCCTTTTTTGAGATACCAGGCACATTCGATCGTGCTTCATGACTGCGATTGATGATTGTCTTTATCTGAAATGATAAATAGCGTATACAGAAACGTATGAAATTGAGAAAATTAAAGGCATGGTACTGGGTCCCCCTGAATATCATTCAGTATTATCCACTCATCGATGGGGTATCACCGGGTGCCAACCGGCTCAGTGTCGCCCAGTTTTGCATCACATTAAAGAAACATTTGTGATGAACAGAACTGGACGATATAATTTCAAGAAAACTTATTGATAGCATAGCAAGTGAATCAGCAATTTCAATCCAATCAAGATTATTCTATGATATAGCATGACAAGAGCATATAAACATATTTATAATGCAATAATGTGTAATAGAAACATTCTAACGTTAAATTTACTAAATGATACTCATAAATGTACCAACTCATAGAGAATGGTGCGACAAATCGATTGTGAGATGATTGAAACATGAAACACCTATTAAATAACTATTTAAATTAACTATTTTAAACACCTATTTAAACATTTTGGCATCAAGTGATCTGAAAATAATAATATAAAATGAAAATCACTTGATGCCCTTAGCATTCGAAGCACTTTTAATTTAGTCAGTGGTTGCCCTTTGTATACTTCAGCACCATTCGCTTTTCTTGTTATCTAATTTCTTATTTTATGGTAGATATCTTTGACTAACTCTATACATTTCCCTTTGATTAGATTGCTTTGATTAACCTTGTATTCTATGATAGATGATCTGATGCATATTTCTATATCGTATTTTTCTATGTCTATGTTCTCTTGCTACATCATTTTCAAATTTTGTTTAGCTGGTATCCATAGCAGATATCTTGATACTCTCGTTAACCCTATGCATACCGGGCTCTGAAGCGCATCGCCATCCCGGGGGGGGCGATTCGGTCCCCCTCCTTAACTTCCTAAATACTGTTCCGTTGTACATAAAATTTCAGGGTAGAATATTCTGCGTGTGATCTTTCTAACGGTGGTATCTGTTTTTTCTGATTCGTCCATCTTGATGCTTTAAATGGGATTGAAAATTTGAACTTCAAAATTAAGCGGATTTTTTATGTTTTCTTCTCATCGACTGCAAACATAGATTCAGTGCTTTTAGTTCAATGACGTTAGTGACACATACAATTAATGATCAGGAGAATGATGCTATTTGATGCTCTAAACTTGTTTGTCTACACATCATGAATTTAAATTCAAAATTTGAATATGTGATATTGCTTTTGTACTGTAGCCTGTAGTATTGCCTAGATATTGATTAAATTTTTGGATGTTGATTTTTAGATGACCCTCCCAAATGTTATAGTCATTTTATACCCTTTAAACATCATGAACAATCGGCTAGAATTTGAAATTACTACTTAGTTGTAACTTAGTTGACTCATTTCTACTTAAAAGCAAATAAGTAGTATTTACATGACATTCAAGTTTGGATGATTCTTATCGATGTATTTAATATCTTGATGGTGCAATTTATGGACACCTAGTTGTGATGTAATACAAAAAATTGATATTTAGTTTGCTTTGTCAAAACTATGCACACCAGATGTTTGCAAAATCAGGCAAAATTCAGACTTTCAAAAGATGCACTTTTCAAAACGGGCCATAAATTTAACTTTCCCATGAACTAAATGCAACGATTTTCGGCGAAAAGTTGGGAAATACCCAGAAGCTATATGTATATATTATCATGAATTATAATGTATTTTTATTTCGGATTGATAATGTCCTTAGTTCCAAAATTACCTAATGCATAATTGTTAATGGTCAAATACTTATTGACTATTCATGAAATGCCTTAGACTTACATGCATTAAAATCGAATTCAGTATTGTTAGTTTGACTATTAAATGTCATTATCTCGCTACTTGAAAAACAGTAGTAACATTAGTGTAATCTTTATTGACAAAAGGCCTTAAATCAACATCTATTAGAAATCATTGATGCTTTCCTTTAACATTGTGCTGGTATGGCTTTAGTATGCAAAGCATACCACATTTGAAATAACATGCGAAAAGCATACAAATATATACCAAGAGAATACAGAAATATACCAAAAAATATTTTGGTTTGCATCCTTCGTATGTGATTGGTATTGAGCGATTTACAGTGTACAATAATGAGGCTGAGGTTCAACGTAATGGTAGCCCATCGAATTGCTAATTTGACAAACTATCTTACCTCTCCAATGTTGTAAATTGTAAATTGCTTTTCTTTCTTCATTTTTGCTATCATATCCCAGTCAACCAGTACACGTGTAATACATGTGTATTTTTAGTGTAAATGAAAATACATCACTTTTACACGTGTAATACACGTGTTATAGCTGAGGACGTGGCGCGAAGGTCAATTTTAGAATTTCAAGTATAGACTAATGCTAAGAAGGTCTGTGGAACTCAAGTCAAGTAAGTTACATTCTACTGCAGCTATACACAAAGTGGCAACAACAAGACACTCCTTAATAACTATTGTTGCCACATAAATAAACTGACTACATGATATTCATTTTTGTAGAAATTCCTTCTCTGAAGCAATTAAATTCATTTAATTTTTTCATCAACTTATCCGAACAAAGCTTCGCTGATGTGTTAATTAACCTTCTTTAAAAGTAAGCAAAATATTTGATAGTCCATGGGATCATCCAAAAATTCAAAATATATTTGAATTTTGTTCACATGCTGGAGTCCCTTTAATTCATATCCTGTCGGCATTTGTCGCTGTGAAGATTTAGGCTGTAAAAATCTTCTTTAAATGGAAAATGCATACAGCAATGTCAAATTTTCATGTCCTTTATTTGAAAGTATGTTGCTTTATATTCACTCAGGTTTACAAATCATCTGTTTCAAAAGCATGCATTGACTTCTATGGTTAACATGACTGTGATTGAATTTGCATACCTAATTATGGTGCTGTTCGATTTCTTTGTCACCTTTATTAGCTGCTGACGATTTCTTTGATCATGCATGGAAGTCCATGATCTAAGTTAGTTTGGAAACTTAGCTGCACAGGTAGGAACACAGCATAATGTTCTGAATTCAAATTTGAACCGCTCCGCTTCAATGCGATATGCCTGGCGCAATGAAAATTGATTTAATGGAATAATTGAAATCAAGATCAAGTCAATTTGATGATAAATTGGAACATTTGGAAAATGGGACTTGCTCACATTTTGTGACAAATTGCCATCATATTGGTCTACCTGTGATGAAGTGCGGTGAGCTTTGCATTTTGTCTCTTTGAATATGCATGCAAATCAGGGTTGGCTTTTTGACGGCTAAAACTGGTTTTTGCCACTAAGTGGTAAAAACCGGCAAAAACTGGTAAAAACCGGCTAAAAATAAAATTCCGAAAAATCAGTCTATTTCTTCAAGAAATGATCGACAGCAAGTTGGGGTTTAAGTATTACGGTGCATGTGGGTTTGCAGTTTGCAACTCTTATCTTCCAAAACATGACATTCATTCTGTCATGGAACCACACAGGTTTTTATAACGAACGACAAACGATGTTAGTAGTAACAAAAGGTCCAGAATAAACACAGCGCGCCCCCCCTCCCCCTCCCCCTCCCCCCCCCTCTGGAACGACAGAGGTTGTGGTCTGTCGTGGTGTGCCGGCCAGGTTGGTTCACAACATGTTCGCTGACTCCCCCCCCCTCTGCAACGACAGAGTGTGAGACTCGAGTGAGTTGGTCCGACCGTCTGGTTGACTTAGGCGACCGTCCAGGTTGACGTGGGCGACCGTCCAGGTTGACGTGGGCGACCGTCTAGGTTGACGTGGGCGACCGTCTAGGTTGACATGGGCGACCGCCTAGGTTGTCTTGGATGGTGAAACGGTGGCCAGATTCGGATTCAGCGTAAAATTCTGCATCTGTGATGTGATTTCCAGCTCAATCGGCGAGAAAAACTGTTTCTTCAAAATTTTGGCAGAGTTAAAATGTGGGACGTTTTGGTGTGTAGGGCCCAAACGAAGCCTCGGATGAGAAAACGGAGGCCAGATTCGGATTCAGCGTGAAATTCTGCATCGGTATGGTGAATTTGAAAGCAATCGGAGATAAAAAATTTTTCGCTGACGTCCCCCCCCCTCTGGACAGCTTGCCTCGATTTTGGCTTCCAGTGGACGGATTTTGTCGTGCGATAGCTCGTTTGAAAGCTAAGAGTGAGACAAATTCAGTGAAAGAATCGGCTTGTTCCTATCTGTCTTCGTTTAGATGTGAGACGCCATTTAAGATTTTGGGAACATTGGCAAAAAACGACAGAGTTAGAATTTGGGACGTTTTGGGCTCTAGCTTCAAAACGAAGCATCGGATTGGAAAACGGATTTCAGATTTGGAATCAGCGTCAGATTCTTTATCTGTATGGTGAGTTTCAAGTCAATCGGAGAGAAAAAATTTTCAACATTTTTCGAAAAAACGACAGAGTTAGAATTTGGGACGTTTTGGTGTGTAGCGCCCAAACGAAGCATCGGATGAGAAAACGGAGGCCAGATTCGGAATCTACGTGAAATTTTGGGTTAGGAAGGACGTTTCCAGCGAAATCGGAGATAAAAAATTTTTCGCTGACGTCCCCCCCCCCCCTCTGGACAGCTTGCTTCGATTTTGGCTTCCAGTGGACGGATTTTGTCGTGCGATAGCTCGTTTGAAAGCTAAGAGTGAGACAAATTCAGTGAAAGAATCGGCTTGTTCCTATCTGTCTTCATTCAAAAGTTAGAGCGGTTACAAGATTTTAGGTCGGAGCTCGCTTACCTGAAAAAATCCTAAGTGTCAGAGTGACTTTGTATGGGTAAAATTTTGAAAATTTTCCAAAGTGTGGAATTTCGACCTGGGACCGTCACCAAAACATTTTTCATCAAATTTTGAAATTTCACTGACGTCCCCCCCCTCTGGACAGCTTGCTTCGATTTTGACTTCCAGTGGACTGATTTTGTCGTGCGATAGCTCGTTTGAAAGCTAAGAGTGAGACAAATTCAGTGAAAGAATCGGCTTGTTCCTATCTGTCTTCGTTCAAAAGTTAGAGCGGTTACAAGATTTTAGGTCGGAGCTCGCTTACCTGAAAAAATCCTAAGTGTCAGAGTGACTTTGTATGGGTAAAATTTTGAAAATTTTCCAAAGTGTGGAATTTCGACCTGGGACCGTCACCAAAACATTTTTCATCAAATTTTGAAATTTCACTGACGTCCCCCCCCTCTGGACAGCTTGCTTCGATTTTGACTTCCAGTGGACTGATTTTGTCGTGCGATAGCTCGTTTGAAAGCTAAGAGTGAGACAAATTCAGTGAAAGAATCGGCTTGTTCCTATCTGTCTTCGTTTAGGTGTGAGACGCCATTTAAGATTTTGTGACATTGGCGAAAAACGACAGAGTTAGAATTTGGGACGTTTTGGGCTCCAACTTCAAAACGAAGCATCGGATTGGAAAACGGATTTCAGATTTGGAATCAGCGTCAGATTCTTTATCTGTATGGTGAGTTTCATGTCAATCGGAGAGTTTCAAGTCATCGGCGAGAAAAATTTTCAACATTTTTCGGAAAAACGACAGAGTTAGAATTTTTGCGATGGCTGCCTACTGTAGAGCCAAAACGAAGCATCGGATGGGAAAACGGAGGTCAGATTCGGATTCAGCGTCAAATTCTACATGGAAATGGTGTATTTCCAGCTCAATCGGAGCACTAGAACCGGAGATAGACGGGATTTTTAGTGTTTGGATGATGGGTATTACGTCATCAGCTGATCGCCACACACTATATAAGCTGGGAACCAACGGAGACTTGTCATTTAGAGGAGAACGATTGTCAGAGGTAGGTCGTTTCTCTGAGCTCCGATGATAGCTTCGGACATTCCAAATTCCAAGTTTCTGTAAGAAACCGACTTAGAAAATTTCATTGCTGATATCAGCTAAGGCGTCAGACTTAGAGGTTCGCCAGGAGATGGCCTTCGTCTCCAGGCCATAAAAGACTCCAAAACTTTAAAGGCTCGTAACTTTGCTTCTACAAGTCCGTTTGACTTGATTCAAAAAAGGTTCGGTCGCTATTGACCTGCCCTAAGTGATGGACTACTTATAAAATTACATAAGTAGTGCTAAAAAGTTGAAAAATTTAAATTCACTAGTTTTGGAGGTTTTCTGGGGTTTTCGACCCTGCTGAAGTCAATGAAAGCATTTTTAATGATGTCTGAGCCAGTCTTCTCATGGTATAAGCGGCTTTTCACTGAAAGCGAGCAAGACACGGAGAGTTTTGCTGTAATATTCCACTGACAGGGTGTTCCTTCGGGACGGCGGACGATGCCGTAGTGATAAGTGTGGCAAGGGAATGTGTCATATTTAAGACCGTAACCGCTGGGACAACTCATGTCTCATGTTGGGCATTTGACACAGCTCTCAACGTAGCACTTTGAACGCCAATCGGTTGAGTCTTAGCTATCTTGTCATGGGTAGCCTCTAAACATCTCCATTGCAAAACGCTGGTGAATCAAGCTCTCTACGGCTTGCTATCAAGCAGATCAAAGCAATAACTTGGGATGTTTCCTCAAGGTTTTCAAGTATGCTGAGTTCAAATCTGCTAACAGATTTCAAATTCAACTAAGACTAAGGCAGCTTTGAGGGGTTAGATCCCAGCTACTGTTCACTACCTTTGACTCGGCGTTCCTGTTACCACTTCGGGGCAGTGACAATGATGTCTTCAGCTGTAAATAGCGGGTATCGGGGAAGATCTCTCACTTCCCTAGTGATCAGTACAAGGCCTTCGGGCTGTCGACGGGATCGAGTGCCACTCACTACACTCAAATCTATCATTCCTCACTAAGTGTAAATTACTGACTATACATTTGTCCTGCTATCAGGTCATTTTTGACTTGCTATCTAGTTGAATAGTCTCTTGCTATCAAGAGATTCACTTCTACTCATAAAGCACATCATCGCTGTAATACCTCCTTTGCTCGAGCGTTCCTTCGGGACGGCGGGTACTGCCGTAGAGGGATTGTGTTGCACGGGTTGTTCGTCGTTTGTTAGACCGAAACCTCTGAGCCGTTGCTCATGTTGGGCGTTCGACTTCATACTCAACTTGACGCTTTCTCTCGCCAGGTCAGAGTACTTCAGCCATTCGACAAAGGTTAGTCTTTATGATATGGAGTAGAGTGAAATGTAATTCATTAGATGTCCCTTCAATGATTGCTCCCATGATAAACGTTGATGAGATAAATGAAATGATTCTCATCTTCCCTTTTCAATGATTGAAATCTACTAACACACTACCGTATAATCGGTCACTATGGGGCAAGACATGATAGAGCCTTCAATGCGCTTTGCCCTGGGCAGTCTTTAGACTGGCGAATACTATCATTAAGTTGAATCTGCTATCAGTCAACTTGAACGTTGCGTCGCATTAGAGGGATATATAAACCACTGCCTCTCATTTCATTTCAATCATGCAGACGCCGAACAGTCAAGTCAGCTCTCCTCGCGGACCGCAGTTAAGGCCGCGAAATTTATTTGAGGAGTTTGTCAGGCTAGAGGAGCAAGACAGAGTTTTTAATAATCTTGCTCGGATTGGCAATCCGATGACAGCAACTGCTGTCAATCCAACGGAATGGCGCTACATTCCACTTTTTAGCCATGTACCAGTTAGTGTGGAAGTCGACAGTGCTATCAAAGAGAGAGTCAAAGACTCTCTCAGTAGAATTGGTAGGGTGTAAGATGACATTACTCCCGAGAACGAACCATCGGCTCTCTTAAGGGCCACCATGGGGCAAGACATGATAGAACCTCCTCGTGGTTTGCCCTGGGCAGTCTTCGGACTGGCGAATACTATCATTAAGTTGAATCTGCTATCAGTCAACTTGAACGTTGCAAATGAAGTTCGGTGTAATACTTCCTTTCGACGGGCGTTCCTGTAAAGGGCGGCGGTGAAACCCGTAGCTATGTATACCGCAAGGGACATTCGGCAATGGTCAATCTTGTTAAACCTCTCTGCGTCATGTTTGCAAGTGATTGCCTCTGTCTCAACGTAGTATGCATTCGCGCCAGGGCGACATTTAGCCAACTGTCGAAGGTTGCCTAAAACTTTCCATTGCATACGTTATGAGAACCATGAGTTCTACCTGTCTCTATCAATGAGACGAATTGATGAATGGAATGAAATGGGAGGACACTCACGCGCCACACGCAACATAACACACTTCTCTCTTTCGTAGTCTAACAAGCTCTTTACACATGGATCGCAGTCGATTGCTATCCCTGTATCAGAAGTGTAAGCTATCTTAATTTTATTTGACACTATTTCATCTATCATCATCGTCCATATGAAATGTTTTAAGATTTACAAGTTAGACTAAGCGTGCTACTATTTCCAAATGAAG
>CAJQUW010016008.1:10000-87702 GCA_907163375.1 Prostheceraeus crozeri | reverse complement strand
CTACAAATCTTCGTGGTTTATATAGTTTTCAACAATGAATTGCTCAACAGTCGAATCAGAATGCTTCAGGGATAGTTAATCGACTGCATAATGTTTCAAGTTGACTGATAGCAGATTCAACTTAATGATAGTATTCGCCAGTCCGAAGACTGCCATGCAAACCGCGTGGAGGTTCTATCATGTCTTGCCCCATGGTGCCCTAAAAGAGCCGATGGTTCATATCTCGAGAGTAACGTCACCTTACACCCTACCAATTCTGCTGAGAGAGTCTTTGACTCTCTCTTTGGTAGCACTGTCGACTTCCACACTAACTGGTACATGGCTAAAAAGTGGAATGTAGCGCCATTCCGTTGGATTGACAGCATTTGCTGTCATCGGATGCCAATCCGAGCAAGTATTATTAAAAACTCAGTCTTGCTCCACTAGCCAGACAAACTCTCAAATAAATTTTTCCGCGGCCTTAACTGCGTTCCGCGAGGAGAGCTGACTTGAACTGTTCGGCGTCAGCATGATTGAAAATGAAATGAAAATGAGAGCCGTGGTTTTATATACCCCTCTAACGCGACGCAACGTTCAAGTTGACTGATAGCAGATTCAACTTAATGAATAGTATTCGCCGAGTCCGACAGGACTGCCCAGGGCAAACCGCGAGGAGGTTCTATCATTATCTTTCCCCTAGGTGGCCCTTAAGAGAGCCGATGGATTTCGTTCTCGGGAGTGAAATTGATGGGGTGGTTGAAGGCAGGCAAAGATCTGCTAATGAAAATGATATGTATTAGAATAGGATATACTATCTTATTTGCTTTTCACTTACCAAGTTAGTCATCCTTAGGCAGTCTCGCGGGCTTCCTGACTTGAAAATTTGTGCAGATGGACCGCGCATTCTTAGTGTGGCATGCAAGCACTTCTTACTCGGATGACCATTATAGCATACTATACTTTCGTCTAGGCTTTGATTTACCAGTACTTCGCCGGCCAAATGATTATCCCGAATAGGGATGTGTAAATTCAAACAAACGATCCTCATTCACACGTTCCCACTCATCCTCTCATGCGCTCCAACTTCTCATACGCCTGCCTCTCATCACCCCGGCCGAGCCACAGTCCTCTCCAACTCAACATTTCCTCGCTCTCCAACACACTCATCTCCTTCATCATCTCCTCAAACTTCGCTTCTGCCTCTCCCATTCTCCTCTCCGCAGCACTCGCCCTCTTCTCACACTCTTCATTCTTGTCTTCCAACACTCGCACATTCTCCTTCAACTCTTTCACAACACGCCTCATACGGATATTCTCATCTGCCACCTCCTTACATTTCACCTCCTTCATTTTCAGCTCACTCAACTCACTCATAACGTTCTCTCATTCACCTTCTTCAAACTTTCGTAGCGATCTACCAACAAAGCATGTGCCGCTTGCTGCGACACATGCTTCTTTTCCATGTCCTCATCCCACCGCGCCGACTGCTTCCGTACCCCACCACCCTTCACTATTGGGGAAGATGAGCTCTTCGGGGGGTCGCTAATAACAATATTGGATACCTCCGACGATGAAGAGCTCAAACTTCCTCACACGCTTCCTCACTCGCTCCCTATCCAAATCCACATTCATTCCTCATCATCACTCTCAAACACTCTCTTCCGCCACTTGTCAGCCTTCAAACCGGCACAGCATTCTCTACCTCATTCTCCACAGCATTCCCAATAGCATTCTCAACAACATTCCCACTAGCATTCTCAACAACATTCTTGGCCTCTTTCCCCAACATTCGCTCCTTCTCAGCATTCATCAACTCCACAAATCTCAAATCGGTCACCAACACCTCCTGTGTCACTCACCATGCCTCAAATAAAACTCGGCCTCCTGCCCAACCAACAACCAACAGCACCCTGCACTTCACACAGGCCAACCCTACTCAGGATAACCATGTGCGTCGGCCCCTGCCTTCTTGATGTGGTCCTTCGAGCACCGTCCTCGGCGGTTAATTCGGCCGCATACACACATTTTAATGTGGAACTTTTTATTTTTGTCATTGTTGACCATGGCTGCGATTATTTTATCGTTAACTGTATAGATAATGAAAATTGTATAAGTTTGGAATCATGTAGTATACAGACTAAAGCATAACACTTAGTGAGGAATGATAGATTTGAGTGTAGTGAGTGGCACTCGATCCCGTCGACAGCCCGAAGGCCTTGTACTGATCACTAGGGAAGTGAGAGATCTTCCCCGATACCCGCTCTTTACAGCTGAAGACATCATTGTCACTGCCCCGAAGTGGTAACAGGAACGCCGAGTCAAAGGTAGTGATCAGTAACTGGGATCTAACCCCTCAAAGCTGCCTTAGACTGAGTTAAATTTCAAATCTGATAGCAGATTTGAATGTAGCATACGGCCTAGAACATAATATCATCATTCAACATTCAACTTAGTCAACATTCAACATAATATCAGCACTTAGTGAGGAATGATAGATTTGAGTGTAGTGAGTGGCACTCGATCCCGTCGACAGCCCGAAGGCCTTGTACTGATCACTAGGGAAGTGAGAGATCTTCCCCGATACCCGCTCTTTACAGCTGAAGACATCATTGTCACTGCCCCGAAGTGGTAACAGGAGCGCCGAGTCAAAGGTAGTGATCAGTAACTGGGATCTAACCCCTCAAAGCTGCCTTAGACTGAGTTAAATTTCAAATCTGATAGCAGATTTGAACTCAGGATACTTGAAAACCTTAGTCTATATGTTAAAACTTTGAAAAAACTGAAAATTAAGAATTTTTAAAAAATTCCGCATTTTACTACTCATACTACTTTTAAAAAATTTTATCAGTAGTAAAGACACTATCAAACTCTATCATACAAACTTTGAAGTAAGAAGATAGCTTGCCTACTTCAAATGATAGAGTCCTTTGAAACACCCGATATCGGGAGCTCAGAGCGACGACCGTCGCTTACCTCGTCTTTCGATGAAGTGATCAGACTTACGTTGTCGGGGGTTTATATATGCTCGGAAGAAAACTTAAAATGGCTCTATCTCCGAAAGTATTCATCGTAGCGACATGCGGTTTGTTGCAAACGATTCGTCTCATCATTCTTTACAATATGACACCTAAACCATTCTCATATGACCACGGGAAGTTGGTCCGTCAGCACATGTCCATGTAACATGCCACAAGTGAAAAAATTCCTAAGTGTGAGAGCTCCAGTGTGGTGAAAATTTTGAAAAATTTAAAACTTCCGAATTTCGACCTGGGATCGACACCAAAACATTTTTCATCAAATTTCACTGACTCCCCCCCCCTCGTTCAGAGAAATTTGATGAAAAATGTTTTGGTGACGGTCCCAGGTCGAAATTCCACACTTTGGAAAATTTTCAAAATTTTACCCATACAAAGTCACTCTGACACTTAGGATTTTTTCAGGTGAGCGAGCTCCGACCTAAAATCTTGTAACCGCTCTAACTTTTGAATGAAGACAGATAGGAACAAGCCGATTCTTTCACTGAATTTGTCTCACTCTTAGCTTTCAAACGAGCTATCGCACGACAAAATCCGTCCACTGGAAGCCAAAATCGAAGCAAGCTGTCCAGTGGGGGGGGGACGTCAGTGAAATTTCAAAATTTGATGAAAAATGTTTTGGTGACGGTCCCAGGTCGAAATTCCACACTTTGGAAAATTTTCAAAATTTTACCCATACAAAGTCACTCTGACACTTAGGATTTTTTCAGGTAAGCGAGCTCCGACCTAAAATCTTGTAACCGCTCTAACTTTTGAATGAAGACAGATATGAACAAGCCGTTTCTTTCACTGAATTTGTCTCACTCTTAGCTTTCAAACGAGCTATTGCACGACAAAATCCGTCCACTAGAAGCCAAAATCGAAGCAAGCTGTCCAGAGGGGGGGGGACGTCAGTGAAATTTAAAAATTTGATGAAAAATGTTTTGGTGACGGTCCCAGGTCGAAATTCCACACTTTGGAAAATTTTCAAAATTTTACCCATACAAAGTCACTCTGACACTTAGGATTTTTTCAGGTGAGCGAGCTCCGACCTAAAATCTTGTAACCGCTCTAACTTTTGAACGAAGACAGATAGGAACAAGCCGATTCTTTCACTGAATTTGTCTCACTCTTCGCTTTCAAACGAGCTATCGCACGACAAAATCCGTCCACTGGAAGCCAAAATCGAAGCAAGCTGTCCAGAGGGGGGGGGACGTCAGCCGAAAATTTTTTCTCTCCGATTGACTTGAAACTCACCCTACCGATGCAGAATTTCACGCAGAATCCGAATCTGACCTCCTTTTTCTCATCCGATGCTTCGTTTTGGCGCTACACACCAAAACGTCCCAAATTCTAACTCTGTCGTTTTTTCGAAAAATGTTGAAAATTTTTTCTCACCGATTGCCTTGAAACTCACCCTACCGATGCAGAATTTCACGCTGAATACGAATCCGACCTCCGTTTTCTCATCCGACCACTCCTTCCACTCGAAACAACCCATTTTACAACCCAACATTCAGCAGATTGCACCAAAAACATCACACACTATAGCCTCAAGACTAATCCTGGCGGTCGCCCACGTCAACCTAGACGGTCGCCCACGTCAACGTGGACGGTCGCCCACGTCAACCAGGCGGTCGGACCAACTCACCCGAGTCTCACACTCTGTCGTTGCAGAGGGGGGGGGGGGAGTCAGCGAACAGTTTGTGAACGTGGACCCACCTGGCCGGCACACCACGACAGACTACATCCTCTGCCGTTCCAGAGGGGGGGGACTCAGACCCGAAGCACCACGGCGGCCGACCACGACACTCTGCCGTGCCAGAGGGGGGGGACGTCAGCGATGGCGGCCATCTTGCGCTATCCAGAAGTGGAGTTTTACTTACTACTATTGAAGTCTCGAAGTTGAACACAGAATCACCGACAATTACAGTGCGTAATATAATGAATAAAGTCGGTGAATAAGGAATTACGCATTCGGGAAGTTCGCATGTTCGACACATCTATATGAATTGAATAATGAGCAACTAATTTGTGAACGCACTACACAGAAATGAAAGGCATAGAATGATGACTAACGCATCTGCCGGTGTCGGAAGATGCGCGGTCAAAATTCTTGTTTTGACAGTCATTCTTGTCACTGACAGATAACATTATCCTTCATTGCGCTCTTCTTGCCCCTACCTGTCTGTAGAGACGGACTGCAAACATGACACGCTTTGTGAGGGAAAATTAGCGTTCTATCCCTTCTATTTCTGTGACGCACCATCACTCTGATGCAATTCGACTTCAAAAATAATATTCTCTTCTCAACAAAAAACAATCATCAATCATCTCGATTTTTGCCAGAACTGAAACATCGAGCAAGATTGAACAGAGAATATACAGTATTTCTTAACTTAAAGATAAATTTTCCCCCTCCGTCGCGGACAGGGGACGAAACGCGATTCCCAAACGAATTCTGCTGTGATCTCGCTCAGTAATTTTATTGTACACAGTTTACTAGCAGTTTAAATCAAATCTTAACATTTTATTATTTTGCTTTAATTGATGTCACTTCAATAATCTGATTGTTAAGTGGGTGGCGGTCACGATTTTTTAAGGCCATCTTAGGCGTCGCCTAATGATTATAAGTTACAAATTTAAATACGAAATATTTAGGGTTGCAAAAACACTTAGCCTACTAAGTATGACATAAGCGACTCAATCAACTGTTAGTTTTCATGACTGTCTTAATTCATCGTGCTGGTATTTGGTGTCATCGGTGTTCCAAAAAATGTCGTTACAGAGAAGCACAGCATTACTGTTGTGCGTGAATGATATTGAAAACGTCGATTATAGCACATCGTATCGTTTGTTTACAGCCCTATATGTAGCCTACATGCATCGACAGTAAGGCATGATGAGAATTTGCTGTTTGTAGACGATACTCTCCGGTCATATACATATAGGTATTCGTCTGCAATACACGCATTGTGATATCATAAAAAGCGTGACGGCTGTTGTACATGATACATGCAGTTATAGCTTTCAGTGGAAACCGTGTTAGCAAGTGTAAATGCCGCTACGTTCTTTGATTACACGTTAGGCCATAGTTCAGGCTGAATATAATTTTTTTTACGTCATCATTTTAGACTTTTCGGTTGGTTCTGTTCTTTTTCATTCCATGATAGAATGGAGTTACTTGTCGGCTTCTTTGGGGGATGGAAAGTGTTGGGAGAATATAGCAATATAATTAAAGATATGGGAGACACGAAACTATTTCGATGAACAATCACTGTCATTCATTTATCACTCAGAGAGAATGAAAGCAGACGTTCCTTCAATTTCCCCCAAAACCTACTTATTCAGATAGCGTCTTACATGAAGCGCAAAACTCACCAGTTCTGACTACTAAGTTATCACACAGTCGGACTCCCTAAACAATAATACTTATTGAAAATTATCGAAACATTAGATTGGGTTAAATATGTTTTAGGGTCACTAATATTTCCCCTGTGAAGCCAGAGTAAATTCAAATTCTTATTAAAGAACAACATAGAAGGCCAAAGAACCAGATTTTCTTTAAGAAAACTAATCATTGAACAACTAATTCGTTTTTCAGAAGCTGATGCAGTTAATCTTACGAAATTTATTCCTAAATTTCCATCTACTTTCAGACCGCATTTGCTTTAGACCGCATTTGCAATTTTATATGAAATGACCGCGCCTCATTGATTCATGTCAAACAGTTTTTAAACACGCGTTATGTACATGAGATGAAAGAAAACGATCTTTTCCTCCTACATATCATTTATTCATGAAAATAAAACACACTATCACTACTACATGTGCGGTTATCATAATTTTCAACTACGAAGTGTATGCCTTTAAAACAATGAACGAAATATCAAAAATTAAGTCTATAGGCTCCGAATGAGTTGGTGTCAGCTTCCTGGGAAAGTTATTTACATGCCGATATAGTTTTTCAATTAAGGTACAAACTGAAATTGTTTTACTATCTGTACACTTGTGATCCTCTGGTAATAAACAACGGAGAACATATAAAATATCCATTCATCATGATAAGTTAGTCATGAGTAGTTTCTCTGGTATGCTGGACCGAATAGTTTCAATAATTCTATGAAATGTAGGTCAACATTCACACAAAATACTCGATAAGATTATATGTCAAACACTAAAAATTTGTGTACTACAATGTAAAAAAAGATAACCAATCAAGCAAAAAACGTTCCGAAATACATGGAAATATGAATCAATGATTATAAAATGTTCAAAATATATGTATATATACAGCCGATGTGATGTGCACCATCGTCAAGGTAAACGAAAATATTACCAGCAAGATGCTTTGATTGAGTGGATATATGCACTGCGAAATTTAAGTGCTGGATAATGATGGTTCATCAATATTGTTGAACCAGAATATCTAATCCAACCCATAACTTAAGTTAGGTTATATTTGAATTTAATGCACATCACTGATGACAGTAATTCAGGAAAAATCAACACAAAAATAGACCAAATCGGTGAGTATTAGAATTAGATTTTGGAAGTAGCACGAAGAGTTTCTTATGTCATAAACTCATTACACACGTTCATTGATTTCTTCTGCAGTTAACTACATAAACCTTCATGAACTTAACTGGTGCTTGCATGATCTGACGGCTCCATAACTAATTTCTGTTTTGTTCGAAGTCGCTTCCCTCTCGACATATCACTGCCAAGTTGATTCACTGCGGCGATAGCCCGGTTAATTTCGTCTTCATCTTCTTCCTGTATTTTGAATCTCTTCATTAGAGCACGTATAAAAATCTGTGATCGTTCTTCATCAAGCGATTCTTTTCGACCTGTTGAACGTCGTGGTAGCGAGCGTCCATCCACCATCTCTTTATCAGTCCACAGAAATCGAGCCAGTTTGATGCCGTATTGAGAAACATCCATATTTTTTGGCTTCAAATTTACCAAGTTTTTGCCGTTGAATATTTCTTCCTCAAAGGACTCGGTATTCTGTTCCAATGGGACAGCTACAGTACCATCTCTCTTTAGAGCAGCCAACAACCTGTTGCTTAGTCGGACGGACTGCCGTCTGAATTTGATAACTTCGTCTAATACAGATCGATTTATTCGCGTATTTTCTTTCGTTGCGGCTAATAATCGCTCTATAATCTCACCTTGACCATCATCTCTACTATTGTCTTTCATAACCAAAATTGATTCTTCAAGAACTGATGCCGAATGAGAGAAGTGCTCAGTTATCTGTTCCTCCTCTACTCTAGAATGACTAGGTTGATTTTCAAATTGCCGAGGTCGGTCTTCACATTTCTTAGAAGATTGACTGTCATTAAGGAATCCGAGTGATGAGTCATTATCAATTGCGTTTCCATCGTCCAGATGATCATTGAGTAATGACTGTTTGTGTTTAAGAAGATCGACTGAAGGGGCATGGCACATAAAAATCGCGTCTATATTGCCTTTCAACTCTACACTCCCTAATTTCTTTATTTTATTGTGGTTAAAGGATTTCGGTAACAGTGTTGAGTTCGACGAAAGAATTGTGTACTTTTCTTCCTTTGGAATATACAATAACACGACCGCAGACTGTACGAATTCATCTCTTGGGGGAGAAATTCGTCGTTTCATCTGAAATAAGACGAATGTGTATAAAAATGTCGAATAGATTCGAGTAATAGGTCTGTAATGATATTTTCAAGATGTCCAATAATATTTGAAAGTTAAAACATCTGCCAGTCAGCAGTGATTACTCATGCGAATTTACTCGTGCCAATAATGAAATCTATTCATTTTAATTATTCGCAAGAAAACCGACAAAAATAAATCATCAATGCACTTGTATTATAAGAAAAAGAATGACCAGATACAGCTGGCTAAATGCTATGACGCAATAAAATTATATTTACTGATTCACCGATGAATAGTGATTCCATTTTTGACTTAAATCGCTTCAGCATAAACTAAAAATAGGTGATGCTGTACCATCGGCTTGGAATTCATGTGGCTAAACGAAAAAATTCAAGTTATCATTAGAAGAAATACTATTAAAGACGAATAGACCTACTGAAAATGTATGAAATGAAGTTTATTATCTCAAATAATGTAAAATCAATATCACCACGAATAACGGTGGCACTGCCAGTCACGCATGACTACCACGCTAAATCTGGGCCATTTTAAGTGTAATTAAGACATTTTTGAACATCATGTGAGCAATTTGACAACAACATTTTCTTGCTTGGAAGAACTACTTCTAAACATTTACACACCATCCCTTCAGATGGTTGGCAGTCTGTATGATTTTATATCCCACAGGTTTACGAGTAGGTACATGACATCTATAACTCAAAGCATGTGCTTAGCTAACGAACTCTGCAATTTAGCGATGCAGTTTTTGATATTAAATATACGAAATATCTATAAGAGTTTTCACTGTCATAGAATACCAGAAGTAGATCAATTTTGATCACATGATATGTACAAAGATACCTTTCGATGCGATTTTAAGAAATATCGATATTCAGATTGCTGTATAGTACTATCTAAGCCGTTCGACATCATATTAAAAATTCTACCTTTAATGTAAATACCTGGAGCCTGTTTCATAAAATTAAGCAGTTTGATATGTATCAGTGACATTTTCAGCAGTGAAATATAAAGCACTGCTTTAAATTGCGTTTCATAAAAATTAATTTTCCGACTGAAGATTAAGCAGTATAAATTAATCAGTGATACATATAGCGTTTCATAAAGATTTCGGACTGATGAAAACACTGATATATATCAGTGTGATTGAGTGATTAAAACAATTGTGGATAATTCTTCGTTAATAAAACAATTTTTGACAGCATAGAGTAAATATGTAGGTAGAGTGTCGACTTAAAAAAGTATCTGTATACAGTGAAAATTTTTATATGAAAAGATTCAGTTTTTTTCGGAGATTACGTTCCTGCGGTCCAAAACATTATTTGAGCAGTTTTGAAAAACCTCAATATTTACCAATTTAATTACTACCGACATGACTCCCCGTTGTAAGAAGTATGAAACAAGTATGATATCAAACGGAATGAATATTCTCTAACAAGCATCCCAACTAAGCGGAAATTGTGCTGATGATCAAGAAAATGTAATGAACGGCATTATAATGGAAGTCTTCATAAAAAGTTGAGATTTTATTGTGCTGTCGTGGCTGAAATTTTATATTTTTGATTCAATTTTCATCGGCATGAATTTATGATTGAGTAAATTCATGTTTCATTTCTTGAATCTGAATAGTGATGTGCACCCATTTACAGCTTTCAAAGGTAATGAAAATCATTGTCTTTGATTCTGTTATTTTGCTCTACCAGCTGCTTGAGATAAGATCGCGCTTAAAAAGATTCTCTTGTGGTTCAGCATGAAAGCAATCGGGTCATCGAGTTGCTAATTTAACAAACATTACCGCTCCGAGGCTGTCATGACACGGACAATCTGTAAAATAATCTCATTTCCATCTGCTTTATACTATCATAATCAGTCAATTCCGTGGTAATTTCTTCAAACTGCACAAATGCGCATATCTCACATTTGGAGACAATTCCAACTGTATTCACCTCGAGTTCATTTAATAAAATCGAAAGTGTATATACATTGGGGATTTAATAAATGCGGAGTTTCCACTCTACCTAATATACCTACTCTATGTTTGACAGTAATTGAAATAATAATTAGAGATGTCAATCTGAGGCAAATGGTGGAATATTTGAGAATCTTTTTTTCTAGCTGTCATCGATGTATGTAAAAGTCAATACCTCAACGTCTTTTAATATTGAAATGATCTCATGACATGCCGTACCTCATTACACGAAAGAAATCGAAGCCCTCAAAGCAACCCTTTATAATTTTGCTGTTATCTGACGTTTTATCGTCACAGCATTGACACTTTTCAAAGGAAGAATTTTTCAATAAACAGTATCCAAATTTGCCATTCTGACAAATAGTTTGTTACTGATAGTAAAATTGAAAATCAAAAGCCGTTTTCCCATTTTTAAGTTGTATTTGCAATCATTTCTCCGATATTTTAAGTTTCTATAGCTTTCTCGATGATCATTCACAGATTTATCAACCTCAAGAGGTTGATAGAAATTTTCACATTTCTATCAGTGAATTTCCACATTTTCAATTTTCGCGCGCTACTGATACTTCTTTGTGAAACGCAATTCTTTTCCAGACTGCTTAAAATACTGATTTTAAGCAGTGTGGGACTGATATAAATCACTGCTTAATATTTGGTTTTGTGAAATGCTGTTAATTTCGACTGCTTTAAATCACCGATTTAAATCACTGCTTTATATTTATTTTAAGAAACGCAAAACATTTTCCACACTGATAAAAATGCTGATATAAAGCAGTGATATATTTTATGAAAAAGTCCCCTGAAAAAGAAATTAGAAAATTATCAATTTTGTAAGTTTTGTATGATTTAAATTTAAACATCCTGGGAAAAGAAATTGGCAGTCGTAGGCTTTGACGGCATTTGAATTCATTTCTAAGATTATTCGATAAAAGTGCGAAATTATAAAATTACTACAGAGTTCCCAGCGCCTAAAATCTCAAAGTTTGGGCCTTCCCGTAAAATGACAAAATATAACTGGGCAATTTTGATGGATATCATGGTAAATACTTCATCTGGCTCAAAATTATCCTTAGTATTTATTTTCACTATAGAAAATAGCTACAATATTCATCGTGTGAAACATAATCATGACGAACATGAATATAGAAAATTATGTTAATGTACGACATATAAATCGTGCGCAGAATTAACTGCTCATGCATGTCAGCACACTGTACATTGCAAGATAGCTATTTACGCACACGAACCATTCGAAGAAATCCTAACGCTCATGAAAACGTCTAAAATAAGTCACGAAAAGTTGGTAAGTCTTGTAAGTATCTACATTATCAGCCGCAAATCCCTACAGCACTACTTGAACGCATTCTGAATGGAGCGCTTTGTCATAACTGACATTTCTGAACACGTTGGATCTCATCTTCGACATTTACTGCAGAAGTAAATCATTAGAGAGTAGCTTTCCGACATGTTGCCTTGATTTTATTTATATTATTTTAGCTTTTTCAGTGTTCCATACTCTTTCTGCCTTTTTCAATTTCGGCCAGTTACATTGACACGTCTCGTCACGTGGATGTGAAGAATTACATACAATATCGCTAAATCCACGTGAATTCACGTGGATTTAGTAATATTGTATGTAATTCTTTATATCCACGTGACGAGACGTGTAAATAACCACTCCGTTCAAATTCTATAATCAACTCCTTCTCCAAAGCATTGAGAGTTGCTAACACCACTTTCCATCGCACTTTGAAGAAGTGAACCTGACAGTTTGCCAGCTGCGGTTGTTACCAATGATGCTAGCTTAATACCAATAATGTCCTGATAAACAAATTTATCCAGAAATATGTTAGTTCTACCATAAATATGTTAGTTCAATTAATGCCAAATATATTGTGTTGCATGGAAGTTTATGGGTCATGACCAAACAAATGAATTTCCGAGTTATTCATTGGAGCCGCTTAGATCATTTAAATTGCATCAGCAAAATTAGAAATTCATTTAGTAACTTTTTACTTACAAGCAAATTCCAATTTAATTTAATAAGGTGTCTCTTCCAGTCATAAATCAAATTAATGAATGGTAATAATAAACGAAACCACATCTGATGAAAAGCTGCATAATTTGAATTACCAAGGTATTCACATTATTAAGAGTGTTACTGAGATAATTCTTTGAACAATTTTTAGTTGATGAACCTTCGATTACCCATCGGAATGTTTTTGTTTACAAAGAAATATCATCTAAGCTAAGAGCTCTATGTAAATTTAATGCGACCGTAGATTTTCGATGGTAAAATCAATGATGCTAGTTGATGAGTCGATAAAATCCAGAAGTCTACGATTACATGTAATGTACACAAACTTATGGAACAGTCTATAATATGTCAAAAATATAGGCCTACACATCATGAGAATATATGAAAATTCATGTACATGTGAAGTCTTTTTGGTTAATTATTTCAATACACTTTAGAGTGCATCTGTTATCTGATTGAAGGAGGGTATGGCGCAAAACAAAAACTAACATAAGCTGACCGTCATTTCACAAGTAAAACTTCTGGCATTTTGCGTTTCAAATTTTGGACCTGATTCAGTCTGTCGGAGATAGCCTTATTTACATGCAGGTCTAGAAGAAAAATCTCGTAATATATTATACTTCACACTGTAAGGTCTGTTGCTGTATTGCAGTTCAATCTTAAGACAACTGAATCGCCCGTACCTTAGAGGTTAATAAAGAAATCGATAGAAACGATGCACAACTCAGCAACGCTTCTCCATTTGTAAATGATAGTTTCTCATAAATTTGTGATTAATTATATCAACAAACGTTAATCAGGGTTTGTTATATTTGTTAATGAGAGTTATCTTTCAACTTATATCTTGAAGCTAATTTAAAGAGAAAGTTCAAAGCCAATTGCAGCGAAGTCATTTATTGAAGCTAAAGTAAAAAAAAAGTCAGTTACATCGGAAGGACTCGCAGGCGTCTGGCAACTCACATCAGTGAACACCGACCGGCTTGTTCTACTGCAGGCAAGAATTGTAAGGCTGTGACAAGGCATATAGTCAGCTGTTCACAGTCACGTGACTCGGATCAGCGTTCTAATTTTAGCGTTGTAACTCGTGCACGATTGAGTATCATGTTGTCAGTCTTGGAGGCATTGTACATTAGATTCTACAAGCCAATCATGTGTAGTCAAAAAGATTTTGTGTTACAGTTGGCTCTGCCCTGTTAGTTTGAACTGTAATCTCTGTTAGTGATCGATGTGCCATGTTCTGATTTTGTCACTTCCTGGGTCAACCTTGAAAAGACCAGATGAAAATTAACTCGGTTGATTTTACTTTGACTTTAGCTTCAAGAAATGACTTCGCTGCAATTGGCTTTGAGCTTTCTCTTTAAAAATTCTTTCAACTGCTTCAGAGTGGCCTCGTGGGTAGTAATGCAAATGGAAAATTTTCCAGAAAATTTTCCGGAAAATTTTCCAATTTTTTCAAAATTTTCCGGAAAATTTTCCAATGGAAAATTTTGAATTTTTTTTTCGGTGATTGACGTTTTTGCCATTGTTTTGGAGACTTGTTGCAGTCGTTTGAAAAGACTATGTAATATTCAAAGACCGAAAACTTCTCTATCATCCCTGCATGTCAACTTTTGGAACCAACTGCACCCTCCATGTCTATTTCAGATCTTTCCAACTGAATATCAGACATTAAATGGATTTCAGATTTCTCTAATTGAATTTCAGATATCTGTCAGAAACTCAACTTTGAAAGGATCTTAGATTCAACTGGAGAATCTCCAATTCACCTGGAAAAGTCTGAAATTCATTTAAGTAGATCTGAAATCGATTGGGAACTATCTGAACCATCTGAACCAGCTAGAAATGGAATGTGTAGTTTGTCCTCCAAGAAGATATCGGACAATACGCCAGAAGTCAGAAGCTGTCATATAGATATTCTTCTACTCATCACAGATATCTTTAGTTTCCAAATATCTCACGAGTTTACAGTCTTTATATACATTTAAACCACGGCACTGACATCAGTAGGTGTCTATATCTTTGTAATGTATAATCGGTAGGAGGTTATCAGCGTTTAACTCCTGCATTTAACCTCCTGCAATCACTATCTATGAACTGATACCTTAATCTTAATATATATTATATCTTAATACCACAATGACATCTAACCCTAAACCATTTTGGAAATCTTAGTAGATATCAGTGGTTTAAATAAGATATCTACCTGATTTACGGAGTTAAACCATGAAATCTACTCGTCTTCGCTGCGCTCCGACTCGTAGATTATCACTGGTTAACTCCTAGAATCAGGTAGATATCATATACGTATCTTTCAATATATGGTCGCTCATGTATAATGCTGTGTTGGACTGTGTGCTTCTGCTTCACATGTTCATCAACACGTGGAGAATTTGTATCATTGCAATCAAGGCTGCATAATAGAGCTTAACTTTCAAGCCACAAACAAACTCCCAAATAAAGTGCATTATTTTTGCTCCAGATCTTTCACAATGCATGAAATTATACCCTTATTGTAAAGGGAAAAATTAACGTTCTCCCAAAAGATGTCTGTGTGATAATATTAAAAATGGCAACAAATTGCCACAAGCAACTGCTGGCAAAGGAATGCTCAAAAATCCGCGGACGGGATTCGCATTGCTACGATTGTTTTAATCTAAATGACATGATGAAATCAAGAGAGTTAGAACAATTCTATTGATGTGTCTATGCCTCGGCTGTGATAGAAAACGTAAAAATTATATCACAAAAATTCAAATTTCTTCATTTTTCAAAATCGTTTTATTCAAAATAATGATCAAAATCACCAGTTTTATAGACCCATTCTATTGGTGTGTAGCTGCCTCGGCTGTGGAAGCGGTCAAAGCATATAGGGCTTATCACAAAAAATCAGAACTTTCAAAATTTTCCAAAATTTTCCGATTTTTTCCAAAATTTTCCATGGAAAATTTTGATTCAAAATTTTCCGGAAAATTTTCATCACTACTCGTGGGCCACACTAGGACGCATGCAGAAAATGAAACACAATTCAATTAAAGATTCAGCTTTTATTAAAGATCTATTGAAGCAGTCAAACAAATGAATCTTAAAATTTTATTCTTTTGATTAAAATAACATGAATGCTTCTACCACAATTATTAAAAAATGCATTTATTTCCAGTTGACCAAAATGTACAAAAATAGGAAACAACATTATAATTGCAAATATTATTGCTGTTGTTATCATCGTAAATACGACCGGTACGGCGGCGGTAGTGTCATGGTTTGGGCCGGTATCTGGCACAATGGAAAAACACCAGCAATCGTAGTGAAAGGAACATTGACAGGACGGCGATATGCCGACGAGATCGTGACACCGGTCGTGGTTCCAGCAGTGACATCGAATCAATTGATTTTTCAGGATGACAACGCAAGGCCCCATCGCGCTTCAGTGGTCTCTAACAGGATAGCAAACAGTGGAATCCCAACCTTGGAATGGCCCTCACGTTCTCCCGACCTCTCCCCCATCGAGCACTGCTGGGATGAACTTGGTCGCAGAGTGAGGGAGAGGTACAATCACCCACCAGTGTCTTTGAAGATGTTGGCCGACAGACTGATCGAGCAGTGGAACCTCTTAGACCTGGCATTCATCCAGCGACTGTGCTCATCCATGCCCTCACGCATCGATGACTGTTTGGATGCTCGCGGTGATCACACCCGTTTCTAACTTAAGTTGATAAAATCATGAGTATCAAATTAAATGTTTTTGAGTAAAGCATTCGAGTTCTCCTTTTACAGACAACAAACAAACGTACATACAACCAAGTTTAAGTCATAAGTATTCATATCAGGACTTGTTTCATTCTTTTTGTCACTGAGTATATATATTAAGCGCAGACAGGCTATGTAAATTATAAAGACTGCAAACTCGATTGAACTTTGGAAACTAAATATATCTATGATAAGTACAAAAATATGAACAATGCATTAATAAGATCCGATATCTACATTGAGGACAAATAAGTTACTTCCAACATTTCAAGAGATAAGGATAAGGAAGATTTTAAGAGATAAGGAAGTTTTCGTCTTTCAAATTTACATAGTCTTTGATATCAAAGGTGACATTTTTTCATATTTTATCGCATGGAACTCTAGATGTCAACATGCACTCCATGGTTGAGATGCAGTGCCACATTGATTTTTAGGTGTACAACTAAGACAAATCAAGAACTGTATGAAAGTGTTCGAAACTTTGTAGGTGTCACGCACCATATGGTATAGGTAAAAAATCTTCTATTCACCAATATAATTTTACTGAGTATTCTACGAGCAAAGGTAACCTAAAATTGTAGCAAATTTTATATTCTTGCACTCACAAGTTGAACATGCATCTTTTGTTTAATTTATAAAATAATTATCTATACTTCTTTTTTATCTTTTCGATGCTGACGAAAAATTGTCTTTCGTCAGCTGTTGTTTTTAGTTGACGCAATCTGAACTTCTACCTGAAAATGGAGAGTAATCCATGTTAGCAACGAATTACCTCACTTGAAATCATATTTTTTAATTGACCTGTAATAAATTTCATTTAACTTGTGTAGTTTCTTTAATTATTTAAAGAAAACGTCAGTTCTGAGCATCTGGTCCTTTCATCTGACACACAATCACAACTTCCTATCTGGCGAATTAATGGAGATCCGGTTAACCGTTCATTGGAAGTGACTATATGTTAGACAATCTTCCTTTTGGAGATAGTTGTTGGTGGTAGGCAATGCATAAAATGTGTTATTTTAACTTTTATTAGCTTAAGTTACATGTATCTTAGGGTCTTTGTATTATCAGCTACATGCATTCAAAATTGGTATATTTACAACACGTGTGATATGTCATAATTAGCATGCTACATTGCTACTGCATGCAAATGTTGCTGCTTTTGTATGAATTATAATTTTTACAATTGATGTGTCTTTTCCTGTAATTGTTTTGCAAGCTGTTCACAGTTTAGTATTGCATGATTTTAAATTCAGTTTGAGATAAGTAAAATGATGTCCAGTTACAAAACGAATCATTTTGGTGAGCACGTGCCACTTAATTCAGCTTCTACTAATACGAGGCATGCACATACAATTTTCCTAGGCATTTGATTAACACTTACCAAATATTTGTTGGAACCTGAAATCAATAGAAAACACGAGTTAACTTATTAAGAACTGTGTTTGAGGTGCTTGCTATTTAAAGTAATTTGTACTTCTTGCCCGCCATTTATGCGCGTGACCGTGAGCAAGCTCGGACGGTGAGCGAAACGCTGGTCCGGTGTTTCTTTTCTTTTATAAAATCACTTTTATCGGCAATAAAGCTTGGGGAGAGACTACACAGTTGTGTTTTCCAAAAAATTATGTTTTACAATTCCTATTTTGAAAGTCGCGACAATGAGGAATGCAATCACTTCATTCAAGTGCACAGTGGATAAGGAAGTTCTTCCCGATTCGTGGTTTGCACCATCAGAAAGTATGTCAATGAGGAGCCCCAGCTGAAGATACCCGCAGCCACGTCCAGACTACATCAAGCCTTCTTGAGGAAGCCCCAGCTGAAGATGATGAAGATGAAGTGTCATTTGAAAACCTATTGACATTACCAAAACAAGTGAAGAGAGAGAAATCAAAGCGCCGGTATTTTGAAAGTGGCTCTAAACGTCTAACATCTTCAGTCTATATGAGTGATTTGGCAAAATATAAAGAAGATAAAACAGATTTGCCCACAACATCACGGAGCGCCCGAAGCAGTGTTGAGAAGAAGCCGGTCAAAAAGAAGGAGTGCCAAAGAAATTACGATGATCATGCGAATTTTTGCGGAGGTTGTGATGACAATTAGGCTACTATGACGACGTAGATTTGGATGCAGAAGAATGGATCCAGTGCCAATTGTGCAACGTTTGGTATCATTAAATAGGTGTGGGGGGTTACGGACGAGACACAAGATCCTTTGTTTGTCGGGGTTGTTTGTAGTAGTTCTTTGCATGGTGAGCACTTCAGAGCACTTATTTTTTTAGTCTTTTTACCTACAAAGACCAACTGGAATGATGAAAATAGTTTTAACTTTAAATTTAATTTTGGGTGCCGGTACCGATAGCCTTCCGTAGTTTTCTTACTAACCGCCATTAGTAGCCTACAAGTAGTGATGCAAATGGAAAATTTTCCAATGGAAAATTTTGAAATTATTTTTTCGGTGATTAGCGATTTTTCCTTTGTTTTGGAGACTTATTATAGTCGTTTGAAAAGACTATGTAATATTCAAAGTCCGAAAACTTCTCTATATCATCCCTGTATGTTAACTTTTGGTACCAATTGCACCTTTTCCATGTCTATTTCCAAATGAATTTCAGACATTAGATGGATTTCAGATTTCTCTAGCTGAAATTCAGATATCTGTCACAAGCTCAACTTTGAAAAGATCTTTAAAATTCAACTGGAGATCTCCAATTTATCTGGACCATATCTGAAATTCCTTTGGGCAGATCTGAAATCGATTTGGAACTATCTGAACCGCATCTGAACTAGAAATGGAGGATGTGTATCTTCAACGAAGATATCGGACAATGCGCCAGAAGTTTGAAGCTATCATAGATATTCTTTTACTCATCACAGATAGTTTCCAAATATCTCACGAGTTTGCAGTCTTCATGACTTCCAATATGGTCGCTCATGAATGCTGCGTGGACTGTGTGCTTATACTTCATCACATGTTCATCAACACATGGAGAAATTGCATCACTATGATCAACGCTGCATAATAGAGCTTATCTTTCAAGCTAACAATTAGCAAACTCCAAAATGAAGTACATTATTTTTGCTCCAGATCTTTAATCACATTGCATAAAATTATACCCGGCCCCTGTTGTAAAGCAAGATTCACGTTATCCCAAGCGGTGTCTGTGTGATAATTAAAAATACTAACAAAATGGCACAAACCACTGGTGGCAAAGGAATGTTCAAAAATCCGCGGACGAAAATCGTTTTGCTACGATCGCTTTAATCGAAATAATGATGAAATCAAGAGTTTTAGACCCAATTTATTGGTGCGCGCAGCTACCTTGGCAGTGGAAGCGCTCAAATTATAGGGCATACCAAAAAAATCAAAACTTTCAAAATTTTCCAAGATTTTCCATAATTTTCCAATTTTTCCATAATTTTACACGGAAAATTTTCATCACTACCTACAAGTAAGCCAATTGCTTGCTAATAATCACCGAAAAGGGTTATTAGCACGCACGATTCAATCTAAATTCGATTTGATTATTTCATAAAAAAAATTAGGAACTCTTCTATTCTAGCAAGTAGAGGCTTCAATTGTGGGGAATTTCTGAACACGTGAAGAGCCACCCTATTGTAGGCCCTAAAGTATATACCATGTAAGAAGATAGCAACAAAAATAATGATTATTCGTTCAATAAAATATACTTTCTGAAGTGTCCCGTCTTTACCTACCTTTGGGGTAAGATGGGACACTGAGAGGGTGTTACGTAATTGCCTCCACTGGATCAAGCAAACCAAATTATTCAAAGATACTTTGATGCAGTCGTCCTGACATACCACTTCGTCAATAGCTGCTATATTATCAACTCTATTATTATACTTTGGTGGCAGCAATTAAGTCATGTCCTTAAGTGTCCCGTCTTCGGCTCACCTACTATACGATCCGTTACCTGAAACGGTCAAAATTACCAGGTGCACTAACGAAGTTAATGGCCAGTTAATTTAAATTTCGTTGAAGTTTTATCTACCATTAAAATATGCAAGAGACATTTAAATGTGGCCCATTTCTTGTTAACACCATGGTAAAAGAACAGAGAATGGAAATGATAGACGAACGATGAGCATCATCCGAATCTGCGCTGTGTTGCTACATACGTGATCAATGAAATCATTTAACTATGGAACTGCTGCTATTGTAATTTGATTACATTTTTGGCGATAGTTGAAAGTCTTTAAGGAATTATGGAAGAAACTAAGACACAGTTAGGGCCTAAGGTGATCATGAACCCTATTGCTTTTATCTCCTGACGACGGATATCCTCTTCCAAAGGTCTGTGCATCGCATCTCATCTTTAAATTAGCAATATCGAATTACTATTGCTGATAAAACCAATTTATGAAAATTGTTATAGCAGTAGTTATAACTTAAATTTTGCTAATGCTTTTGGATATGTACTCAGATTCTTGATATTCAAAACATGATAGCTTTTCTTGTAGTCCTCATAGATTTTGTAGCATTATTCTTTCATACTGACTTTTGATGAACTTTAAATGAAATATGTTTTTGCAATATCATGTAAACATTGTTGAAATCAATACAATTGTAAACTCTATTATTGGGCAAATAATTCAAAATACATCATTATATAATTGAAAATGCATCAATGACAAACTATATCGCAAGCGTTACATAGATCATGGTAGCTGTGGATTACAGAAAGTGGATAATCTGTTACTAATCTTGTAAATAAATTCAAAAATTTGATGGCAGCACTAATTTGATAGAATTTTCAGAATAGCACAAATAAAATTGCTGGAATGATTTCTTGATGTCACGAGCGTTACGAACTTAACGGCTACCGGGAACCAAGTATTCATCATCAAATGATAAAATAAATTACGATGTGTTCCGATAAAGTAATCCCTGAAATATTCTTCCACCTTTTTGCCAAATAGGCACAAATAGGCTTTTTAGAAGCAGCAAACTTTTTAAATGATCGAAGTTTTGTTACGAGCGGAACGTCGTTTTCGCCATGCGCTGAGTCCGTCTGGTTGTAAGTTGTGACTATAACGTAATGAAATTAAAAAGTGGTCTCAATAGGCCGATATTTCAATATGCCTTTTCCATTCATATAAATCATGGTTGTTAATGATTATTGTCAGTATTTGTCGACATGACGTCGCATTGTAATAATGACTCTATAGCACCATAGAGAAAGTGAAAAGGCTTTCAGTCTATGAAAAACAATGAATGTATTCAAACCCACTGTACCTCCAGCTGGAGCATACATGACCTCTGTTGTAGATGGTGTGGACGTACCCTCCTCGACCACAAAAATCGCAAAATAATCGGATCACCTCGACTAACAGATGCTGAGAATACCTACACATGTCATTCAGCGGGGATACCTACAGGAATTTCTGTGGGTATGGGGTTGCGTCACTAGGTGATATGCCACGCTCAATTACGCGTAATTCACGCGTAAACTACGCGCAATTACACATGACCCCAAACATCCGTGGCTATGCGTGACATTGATGCAACATCTGTCGGCAGTCCTGCTGACTTTGCGTCTCATGTGTCTGCATGTATCAGAGGCTAAGCAATGTGATAGGACCTCAATTTCATGCTCAGAGAGGACAGAACATGCTTAGCGGTTCATCCGTGGTTCAAGCGGCAGCGCAGACAACCGCTGATGACGCGCAAACTAAACGCTCGCCCGCGCGTATTCATAAACATTCCCTATGTTTTAACAGCATCAGATCAAGTGATTTCTGACTCTTAGTGTATGTACGCGCGTAGAAGAATAGAATGTCTTTAACCACGGATGTTTGGGGTGTTCCGTAATTACGCGTGGCATGTCACCTAGTGTGGAAACTAAAATATCACTGCCCCCTCCCCCACCGGCAACCTTGATAAATGAGGAAATTCAAGTTGCTGCTAACCAGATGTAAAATCTGACCAAGGAAAGTTTCTTCCCCCTACCACTTCGCTGAGAGCCAAAGTAAACAAGAAAATTGGCCGCACCGTAAGACACTGACAGATGCGTTGGACATAATTCTACCACTTGGCCAGCTCAGTGGTTCAAGTTCATAAAAATCATTTACTAAAATACAATTATGTGCAGCGAAGTGACAAGAACACAATTTATCTTAACATGCTTGTCCCGTAGGTTAAATCATTTTCAAAAGACACAATCCCTGATAGCAACTTGTGAATTGAATTCTATGAATGGTTCATTAAGTCGCCTTTTTGAAAATGCTGGCTACTTTTCATGACAATTGGAAAAGTTATGAATTTGCATTTAATGCATCATTGAATTTCCATTCACAATTTAGAATGGCCATTGTTCTTCAGGAATACGTTGTGAAGTAAAAACAAATGACAAGGAAAATGCATGTTCAAGGATCCCGCGACTCTTAAATTGTGTCACTACTGGTAAAGTGTAACAGATAATTTAGTTTAGCCACTTGGAGAAGAGGTAAAAAATAGCCGTGGTCGAAGAAAGTGAGGACCAACGGGAGCACCTCAAACGTCATGGATCGAATATGCATTAACTTTTTACCACGACCACATTTTCATAAATTCCTTGTAGTGACTACAGCCAACCGATGAGTCGAGAAAACAGCGATTTGGGAATGTAGACTAATCAGAAGAATGTTGATTTTCCTTCTTTCACGGTTCACATTATGAATAATCCATCACATAGTGAGTTGCACCCTCAATTGAAAAATGGGCACAGACCTGAATAGCTGCCATTTCATCCGATATCGGGAATTGTCAACAGGTCTAGTTTACATCTCTCAACATCGACACAACTTCCTATTTAAAGTTGCAGCTATACCCGGATAAATTTGAGATTTATAAAAACTAAGTTAGTGAAATATCGACGGGTACTCATTAAAAATCACTTTAACACTTCAAAGCCTAGAATTGGACTTTTGAGACCCGGCCGTGCATTTTTTTATTATGATAAACTCGTAGCCGGATAAAGTGGCATTAATTAGTAATAAACAAGTGGCCTGTAAAGAGAAATACATGCTACATTCTGCAAACACAATGTAAATAGAATGACTAGATATCGACTTGTCAGCACTGTGTTAAAATTGTGTTTAATGAATACCCGTCGAAGTTTCACTAACTTGCCAACTGCACGTCTGTGGAATGTTCACTGAAAGCAGATGTGGTGTAACACACCATGGACTAGTTTTGTCTAATCAAATGCAAGAAAAATAAAGCAATAACTGTCATCATTAATTTTAGCAGACATCTTACCCACTTAAAAACTGACAGTAAAATGTCCTGGACGTCAATGGCTAGTCATTCCGCAATTTGAGCATTTCTGAGACAAATGAACTGAATTTCGAGACAGCATATTTTGTACTTCTTCTGATATGCATTCTGACTCGCATTCTCGTCGACCATGTGAATTGGCAGTATTGGAAATAAGATTTATAAATAAAGATTTTATTGAAAAATAGATGAAAAAAGTTTATGCATGTTTGGGGTTCCAAGGTATGGAATCTACAAAGAGTTCTCATTTCCTCATGTTTTAGGTTCACTACAGATTTTCAGGAGTCGCGGGAATCCTGATGATAATTCAGTAACAAAAATAGACGTACAATCACAAATACATTGTGCATTTTTACAGGTTCAATATTTGAAAACTCTTCTACAAACATTTTGTGACCGGATACGTTAGCTAAATAAATAATGAAAACAAAAAATCAGATCTATGCACATATATCAGTCGCAATCAGAGAAGATAAACTGATAATGAATTGACGCTTGGAGTGCCGAACATTGAGCGAGTGGAAAATTCTATGGAATGATGCAATTCTTCGTGAATGACTGTGTCACCTGAAGCAGTTTTACTGGTGGTCCTTCACGAAAGGAAGGTTTCTGTAATATTCAAGATCAATCATTGATGTTCCTGGAGTTTTCTTATCGTAGTCTCTACGAGTGTGATTCAGAATTCGTTCCTCTAAACAATCCAAAGCGAGCGGCTGGAAATTCCAGTAAAGCTTATTGATAAACAACTCCGGTCGATTTGCAATGAAAGGTAGGTCACCGATGCCCCAGATGCAAATTTGACGAACTCTCATGTGACTTTCGCACGGATAATTAAACGGTCCATCACCCCAATTCTTTAAACGCGTAATAAAAGGATACTTAATTCCATGTGTTTCAGGAACGCCGAGGTAGGCACCAGGAGTCCCTAATTGTGGATTATGATTTAGTGTGGTAAATAGCATTTCATCAGGAAAATCACGTTCGCGCAGCAAGGTCATTATTTTCTCTGCCTTCTCATTTTTGAACATGAATTCGACGAATGACCGCACAGCGACGATGTGCAGAGACCCTTTCAACCATGTTATCTGAAACGGAGTAATGCAATGACTATTTATTTGGAAAATTTGTTAATCATGCTTCTTTGAGAGTTAAGTCTGCATACAGACACGTGCATGTACATGTAAGAATAGCAGGGCTGCCGTGGGGATGGGAATTAAACGGGGATCCGCATCCCCATGGGATAGGATGGAGATGGTGTGCGGATGGTGACTGACATTTCCCCATGAGGATCCCCATATATGGGGAATTCAGAGTTTATCACTGTGTTGACAAAATTACTTCAATAATACATTCTGTCGTCAACGTCCAGAAATAGTGTCTCGAGCGCTCAACTAACTTCAATTGAACCTTGAATTAGAATTAACTATCCACCAGCCACTCATGTGACTTTCTAAGACTCGTGAAAACTAGGGATAACGAGTAGCTGAGATTCTTGACTTTCCTACAGTACTTGAAACTTTACCACAATATGTACAACAAAATTTGTTAGTTTATTGCTTCGACAATTTATAATAATAAGAGAGTTGGCCTCAAGTTTCATGATATTCTGAATTATCATATGGAAAGTAGAGGCGCAATGTTAGTGGATTCTTTTATAGCAGATATGCCGATCATGATATAGCTGTATGTAGACTCCTAGTGGAAATGTACGGTTGAAATTTATCGAATTATTGTTTTGTTCAGAAATGAAACAAGGTCATACTGAAGCCAAAAATAGTTAGATAACCAAGAAATACTAAGTAATCACTAGGAATAATTCAACTATGCACAAAATACCGAACATCCCAATAAATGCAATCACACTGGGGACATGGAAGGCCCTTCATTAACTTTTATGATACTATATGTAGTACTATATAGCCTTATTCTTATTTTCATTTATAAGTTTTGAATACTTACCCAAGGTACCCAATGCCGACAAATATAAGTAAATACATTTTATTTTCAACATGTAGATCATCGTAATGGGAGGTATATCTTCTGTCCACATGTAGGAATATGATAACAACTCGTGTGGAGAAATGGGGATCCGCACAGGAATTCCATGGGGATGGGATGGGGATAGGAAATCCATCCCCACGGCAGCCCTAGGCAATAGGCAAGAATAGAAAGCTTTTGATACTATTTGTCATATGTTGCTCCTCGAAAAATTTTTGAAATTACATTTTCCAAATGGTTTTTGTTAAGATCATGTACTCATACTTAGAAAGTCGATTTCAGTGTTTGAAATTTCAAGATAGTTACAGCTCCTTCTCCCATGTTACTAGTGGAGCTCCTCAAGGGTCATTATTAGGTCCTTTTCTCTTTATATTGTACTGTCATGACTTGAAACCTTTTTCCGCTACTACCAACATTGCTCAATATGCCGACGATATCTATGAAATTTGTCCAATATATAAAAGTTGTGTTTCCCAATGTATCTCTACTATCAATTTTGAATATTATCTTGTGAAAGATTGGGCACTCTCTAATTCATTTGTACTCAATGAATCAAAAACTAAGGGCATTGTTTTTCATAAGAAATGTAGTAGTATTGATGTCTCATTTCCTTTTAGTCTTGTTGACGATATCAAAATATTAGGCGTTACTTGGAATAATAATTTAACATGGACGGAACATTTTAGGGAGATCGAACTTCGTTGCTCAAGACGTCTGTATTTATTGAAGATTTTGAAGAGCTGTCTAAATCATGATGAACTGTGGCAAGTTTACACTGCCAATATTGAATCATTGTTATTGTACGTTACACAGTTATTCGGTAGATTTGATTCATTTTGTTATAGCACTGTAAGATCGTTAAGCATGCGAAGAAAATTATTTGTATGCCATCATGTCCTTGTCAAAACAATATTGAAAACTTTTTAGTAAGAAGACGCAAACTATTTCATGACTTTCTTCAAAATTGTCAAAGTCCAGATCATCCTCTTTTTGACATTGTACCACATAGGACGAATGAACGTTACCCTGTCTTTTTTTCCCGAACGAAACGTAGACACAACTGCTTTGTGATTCTTTCATCTGTGTTATCTAATGACTTGACGTCTTTGACTTGAACTATTTTTGTAAAATTATCTTTGTAATTTCTGATTTCTATCTACAAATATATAATTTTCTCTCTCTCTCTCATAGGCAACAAAAACATAGATGTCTGAAATTAAGAATTAATGTACATCTTCTTGACTGCAACTCATCTGACAGTCCAAAAATCATCTACTTTTCTGAACAGACAAATTCAAACTCGACGCCTCCTTCGAACATAAGTCTTCCTTGAATAAACGCTTCAATATCTTCAGAGAACACCGAGGCCGAATGAACGTCTCCTTCGCACATGCTGCCCTCGAATAGTATTTAATATAGATAGCATTTCGATGGCATCCAAGTGAAGCCAATATTTTATGATAACAAGGAAACACTTGCGTTCAATCACGATGAACTGCTGGGATGTTATACAGGTATCTCTAATTTTGCGGGCAGCGGGCATTTACAATAATGGCTGCGAATTCATACCCGGCCAGTGGATATGCAGGTGGGGATTCATGGCGGCATACATGACGTAGCCCTAATATAGGCTAAGTTTGTCATATAAATTCAACCGCGGAGAACTTATCCGACCACGATGTGAAGTATTTTTAAGGTATTGATGTGTCACAGGCTGTGAGATCTCATGTTAAGATGATATAACACGAGAACTTGTGGTATAATGCACTGAAAGTACAGCAGGACTTTTTTATTGTCATCAAAAGGTGTCCATATATCTATGTAGTTTCATCATTCTCTGGTCAGCAGAGTCGACTGGCAAACAGCCTATCGATAAATGATTTGGCGAAGATTAAGTCAGAGCAAAAAGCGAAGAATTTATTGTACTGTACTTCAAAATTTGCTATCCCATTTTGATTGGTTTGTTCATGCAGCAGTGAGACTGCAATGCCAGTGTTTTCAGTAAACCGATAGCCAATGACCATTCAACTTAACGATGACACATCGTCCACCATGATGTATGTTCCTTAAAGTGTCATATTTAACACAAAGTGCAATTATGATGTTACATACCACATAGATAAAATGCTTTGTCTGCGTTGTTTAGTTCACGACAGCAACCGCGAAAGGCGAATCCGTCTCTGTGTTATATATATACATGAAAATATATTTACTAAAGCAGATATTCTTCTTCTTTAGCGTTTGTCCCACATTATGACGGGGTCCGCTGCGGTGGCTCTTTGTCTCCACTTCACAGGCCGACTGTCTCACAACAGTCGCATCACTTCCATGGTTCAAATATGTTCAATTGAAAATCGTAGTCAATCGACAGCACATATCACTTTATAGAAATCCCTGTAAATTCACTAGGCTACATCACACTCTAAGTACATGCTATGCCATCTTAATCATTTGTAATTAATTGATTGCTGGCATAGGACAATTGCAATTAATCGATTAATACCATTTGAATAATTGCAATTAACTGATCAATGTCTGTCAATTATTGCAATTGATTAGTTGATTTGTTCGTTCAAGGTGGATATTATAAATCTGTGCTCTGAATTTCGGACAGCAGCACCCAAAAAAATAGCAAATCTCAAATCTCGCAGGGCACTTTTGAAGACATCCTACGTCTGAAGATGTCTGAATGATCAGACGAAAGGTGCCTCGAGAGAACTGAGTTATGATGTTTTTTCGGTGGTGCTGTCCGAAATTTAGAATATAGATTGATTAAAGTTGCAGGAGAATTAATCAATTGAATGATCTGCTTGCAATACCGTCACCACTCACTATTGCAAGAAGAACATTCCACCTTCAGCGATTTATTTAGGTGCTTAACTTACTAAGCACCTATTATTCACAAACTGATAGCATTCAGGATTCTAATCAGGAACTATTTGGTGCACAACGTATTTAGTATCTGGACTATATTCATTCAATCACTAAATCCACGATTTATCGTCCATTTTACCCCGTGTTTTGAATGTTGGACGTCAGCAAAAATCGGTCCGGTCGGATGGCGGTTCTCCACGCGCTCCGATCTTGAGCGTCGATACGCCCAAGGCTCAACTCCTTGAAGTTGATGCGCACGTTGTCGCACCACCTCTTCTTCAGTAATCCCCTTGGTTTGCGTCCCTCTGCTTCCAGATTCATCACTTTCTTTGGCCAGGAGTCCTCTTGCATTCTTTGCACATGACCATACCATCGGAGTCTTCCCCATCGAATGACAGCTTCCAAGAAATGGATGCCAAGACGTCTTCTGAGATCCTCAGTAGGTTCACGATTCAGCTTTAACGATGCGGCTCAAGCGATTCAGGTTCTCCATAGTGATTGGCCACGTTTCACTGGCTATTCAATATCACAGTATCTATTCATTATCTATTATAAATAATCACACTTCGCACACACATGTTGAAAACATGGCTTCGACTTCGGAAGATAATGCTGCCGAACGTAAGAATGGGAAGGAGCTCTCGAAAATTCTTCCATGCACACATACGTCTCGTCCTCACAACGTCACTGCAGGCACCTGCTTGACCAAGCATGTCTCCGAGATAACAGAACTGTGGAGTAAGTTCACACTGATCATGTCCAATCTGAACATGGGTAGTTGTTACTGGCGGGGGAGGGACATCAATGCACCATCTTCTACATTTGAAGCTGGGATCACCTCTCAATGCTCCTGTAATCTCTGAGCATTTGTGATGGATCCATCTCTTGCAGCCGACACAGTAGATCGAGTTTCTACGCACGCCCCGTCTCCATACGCCATACGGAAATCTGCCTGTGTCCTTTGGTGCTATATCATCCTGGTATTCTCAGTGCATGACCTTGATCGTGTTCAGGTTAACGTGAAGACTATGTGACCTAAGACCATCTTTCCACGAACTGTACTTTTGCTCCAGGCATTCCAGTGAGTCCGCCGAAATGACTAAATTATCAGCATACAAGAGTTCATGCGGACAACCTGTTCGAAATTCGCGAGAAAGGGCCACCATAACAATCACAAAAAGAATGGGGCTCAAAACTGATCATTGATGCACGTCTACTGTGGCCTCGAATTCAGAACTGAGACCATCCCTCATTCTGTCCTTAGATCTTGTGTATTGGTACATGGCCTGAACAGTCCGAATGATCCATCCCTCAACATTAACTACCCTCATTGCCCACCACAACACCTCTCTCGGCACCCGATCAAACGCTTTGTCCGCTATCGTTTCCTTCCTATTATGACTATAAATGCATTTCATGTAATGGGTCTAATCAAGTCACAATCCAAATTGATAAAACTATTATGTGACTGGCATGTATGTAAGGCAGTAGGCAGATGTAGCCAAATTCGTCAATGTGAAATAACATAGTGAAAAATTCAAAATCATGAAACTATTCAAACGGTGGTGATAAATAATTACAATTAATTGCAATTAATAATACAATTAATTAATATATTGGTTGCCAAAACTTAATCGCAGTTATGTTTGAAAACCCCTGTAGATGGATACAACTCATTAATCTTGAGCATAATTTCTATGGGCTATCTGATAGCGATGAAATGGCAACGATTATTGAATTATTAGCAACAGATAGTTCAAGAATTACGAAATCGCCTATTGGGCGGAAGGAGGTTCTGTCAAAATGATTACGCGTGATTACGAGGGAGTGGGGTTGAGTCAGTAATTGTGTAATCCTTGAACGATCCTTAAAAGCAATGAATGCAATTGGCGCATTACTTTCCCGATTGATTTTCTCATTCACAAGTAACTTAAAAATCAATGTTCTACGTATTTATATGAGTCTAGGTAGATAACTGAGCAAACCGTTTCAAAAGTTCTGTTTTATATGGATGGCCCACATCGATAACAGGCTCGGCGCTAATGTGTTTTGAGTTTAAACTAAGTTGCTATGATCATTGTAAGTGCGAGTAAATGAAAGTTATTATTAGAAAAATTATTAAAACTAGTACAATTATTAAAAAATTAAAATTATTTCAAACTTAACAGACCATCCCAAAGTAATAGTTCTAATAGAAAAATTGTTTAATTGCATATTTACAAGAAATAGCTGCCCGTACACATCTCTTCTAAATTTATAACACTATATAAAAGAATATTTACTGAGACCTTCATCTGCGCAGATTCAGGCTCATCCGCGCAGGTTCCGCGCACGCTCAGCTCAAACCCCTCATCCGCGCAGCGGTGGCAACGCTGATCCAAATGTCATTACGACACTGTAGTTATGGACTCGCAGTTACGTGTTGTTCTTACAAGCACATTTGAATGACGATGTGCCAACACACAGCTGCACCTGCAGGTCTAAAAAGAGCCAACAATTTCGTAATACAGTGTTTTTTTTCTAAAGAAGATTCCATCAGTGCTTAGTGACAAGGTTACATTCATCATGCTTTCATTTTTTATTCAGCACCAGATTTCTATTATTGTATTTTACACAATCTCGGGACAATGAAGTCAATTGCATTTGATGGGTGAGATTGAGATTGAGATTTGTGGGGTGGTGTAGTCGTCTCCTCGGTGTCCTTTGCTCGGCATTCCTGGTGTTCTCGATTTGGGTCATTCCATTTTGGTGTGTGATCGGTTGGCCGCTGTGTGCATTATCTGGTCGCATCGTGTATTGATCCGTCCGAGTGCATAGTTCAGTTATTGTGCTGTATCTATTGCCGCCGGGATCAACGTACCAGGCCGCCGTGACTCCTGTCACTTAGTATTTTCACGAGATCGATTACGCAATATAGCCCGGCCTTTTCACTAATCTTTGTTGCAATTTCCGGAATTAGTAATACTTCTGAATACTACACAGCTGGTGTTGACACGGTGTGAAGGCTCTGTATCTGCATTATAGCTGGAAGGTGGTGTGTTCGAGTCCTGCTTTTGTCAACGTCTATTGCGTTTATTTTGACGCAGTGACTGTGTTTAGTGAAATATTCAAATACATAAAATTTTTAATTTGACTGGCTTACTGATTCTGTTCAATTTTCTTATGCGATGACTGCATGCGACTTCAACGCCACCTGCTAAGAGTACTCGGTCAAATAGTGCATCCGTCATTTCTATCAGTTTAAGTGATATTAAACACCTTCTTGCCGAACAGAAGTCAGAAATCATATCTAAGTTGACATCCGAGATCACTGAAGTTTCTGATCATTTGTGTGAATTAACTGAAAGAGTAAAAAGTATCGAATGTTCCCTAGCTAGTGCCAATGAAAAGCTTGCACAATGTGACAAAATTTTGAAAAACTGATGTTGTAAATTGTCAGCGAATCGGTCGATCTGTTGGTGAGAGACCGCGTCTATTGCGTGTGGTCCTCAGTAATCAATTTCTTAAGAACAGTGCTTTGCGAAGCTCAGGGGCTTTGAATACCTCAAACAATTACAAACATGTATACATCAATCCTGATCGAACCAAAGTACAACTTTTTGAACAAAAAAGACTGAGAGAAGAATTGAATAAACTTCGAAATGAAGGTGAGGATGTAGTTATTTACAAGAATGCAATCCAACGTCGTTCTGATTTGAACTCAAGAAATTTTCGATAAAGGATTTTAATTACGCATCCGCTTTCCCGACTGTTATCCATCCTTTTGAATGCCAGCTCTATCTGCCCTAAGATTGATGAGCTATCTCTTCTTGTGTCATTTACTACCCCTGGTATTGTGGTTGCAACCGAAAGTTGGCTACATTCGGATATTTCTGATGATTTAGTGCAGTGGTGGGCAACCAAGTTGGGAAAGCGAGCCAAAAGGAGTGGCCCACGAAAAGGCTCGCGGGCCACCAATTTTAAAAGGCAGTATTATGGGCTTTATATTCTCTTATTCCGTACTTTTAAGTGTTCAAAAACCTGGGCTCCACAAATGATAGTCGTGTGCTAATATATAGTAGTGTAGTAAATATATCTTAGTGTTGTACTATACAAATGGAATTCAGCAAGAATATTTGAAAAATGTTGGCACGTCAAAAGCATGCGGTTGGATTCCTTCATTCGTAGTCAAGGTCTAATTAATATAGCATCTTTCAAGGTTCATTGAGGCGTGGTTTATTACGTAGAGAAACATGCTCAGCAGGGCATTGAATACGATGTGACTTGCATACACTCGCGCAGGTGATGACCATTTATCGCGTATGCGAGAGGATATTCATTACGAAAGGAGCATGATTGGATAATTCGAATGTCAATGTTTGTTTTTTGCGCCATCATATTGCGTATAATAATTCCACAATAATGCCACAATATTCCTTATAAGCATGTGACTATGACAGATCGAGATAAACCTTGGCTCACTCCTTTACTTAAGTCCATAATTGATGACCGATGGAAGCTTACAGAGAAAGAAATTGGCAACTCTACGATCATTATAAGAAACGAGTCAAGACTGAGATCATAAAAGTAAAGTCAGCTTGGACCAAACGGCAATAGACTTCCCCGAAACATGAATGGAATGTCATAAATGAGATTCGTGGTCGTTCTAAACCCAATGAAATTGAAAAACTTATCAATGAGTTTGGGAACATAGAGTCTTTAGCCCATTCAATACAGATCGAATTAAGAAAGAATATGAACAAATATGATGATAAAACATTGGTTGACATACAGGACGAAGTTTGGTCGCCTAATTTTGCTGTTTCTGGTGAGCTCTATGAATTGTCTCACTTGTTGATAAAGTCCACTGGTAGTGACGGTGTCCCTACTCGACTTTTACGTGAGGGCGCATTGTAGTTTGCGTTGCCTATTCATCACATTTTCAAATTATCCATCACGTATCGGAAATTTCCTTCAATGTGGAAGATCGCAGATGTAACGCCAGTGGCTAAAAAGCGGAATCCATCCGTAAAAGACTTTCGGCCTATATCATTGACATCTGTCCCCAGCAAAATTTTAGAACGTCTGGTACTGAGACTCAATTGTTATCCTCATATGGTCCTTATCAATATGCATTTCGCCCTCGTGGTTCCACTGAATGTGCACTTGTCAAAATCCATGACTCTGTGACAGCCTATCTTGACAATCCTGAAATAACTGCTGTGAAAATGACATGTTTAGATTTATCAAAGGCATTTGAAAAAGTTCTTCCGAATATTCTGCTAAACCATTTATACACCAATAATGTAAATCTAGGGTTTATTTCATGGTTACAAAGTTATCACTATGATCGTTATCAACGCGTAAAGCTCAAAGGTCAAATGGCCCTCTATCTTATGTCCACTCTGGAGTCCCACAGGGATCAATACTTGGTCCGACTTTGTTTGCATGCTTCATAGGATCGCTCAATGTTTTGCATTGTTCTAAAATGGTACTGTATGCCGACGATATCACTTTAATTGAGCCTTTTATAAATGGACATAATCCTAACGGCATCCCACTTATGAGTGAATGGACTAGCTTACACAAAATGTCCTTAAACTTGTGTAAATCGAGTCAAATCTTTTACCAAAAGGGCAGATCTTTCAATTTTTTGAGCACAGTGACATTCCTATTGTAAAAAATATAAAGATTTTGGGTGTCTACTGGAACAGTTCGTTGAATTGGAATATTCATTTCAATACAATTTTAAAGCTTGCAGCACAGCGACTGTATGTTATTTGAACATTGAAATCTTGTCTGTCAACTGATCAATTGATAATTGTATACAATGCTTTTGTTCCTCCACTCCTACTTCTTCCAAAGTGCATCGAAAGGAAAATTGAAAAGTTTCATCGCCGAGGACATAGAATAATCTGTGGCACTGCTTGTGTGAATAATGATCATTTTCACTCGTTGTCCTCAAAAAGATGTGAAAGGGCACTGCGATTTTTCCGGAATTGTGAATCCTCTCCGTTACACCCATTGCATGATTTGATCCCTGATAGAATGACTTATTCTGGTCAACTACGTCAGCCTGTTGCTGTATCTGCTAGACGACTGCATTCATTTGTTCCATGGGTTTGCTCTAAATTAAATGACAACTCTTCTGAATAACAATTATGCTCCGCAAAAGTTCTATACATATCCCTGTACCTTGTGCGTAACTTTTGATTTTCATTTCACAAATATCCAAAAAGCTGGGTGCTTAGACTTTTAGCCTCTATCACAGATTGGGAACATTCCCTGGCTGAAGTACACATATTTTTAGGATTTGGAAATAGCCAACTAAATTGATAACATCTGTAATAGACAATCAATGCAATATATCTGTTACTATCCGCAGTTATTGAATCCTAAAAATACCTCTATCATAGAATTATCCAAACTGATTTCAAAAGAAGTGAAACATTTTTGAACACATCTCCACAAAAATTTCCAGGCCATGATCACACGTGACATTTTTAAGCGATGCTGCTCTTCGACAATTGGCTGCTGTGAGAGACTTTTCTGGTAGTCACTTGAAAATGCAAATCACTTGTAACAAAGGAAACAGCAAGGATGCGCATAGCGATCATTTCAAAAGCTGAAGCATTTCTCAGACAGCGCTTGAATGACGACAGCGACACAATAACGAAATCACTGAAGCAGACGTGTCCAAGAGAATTCATTCCGAACATGTCAGAGGATCAAATCACAAGTATCTGCTTTAGCTGTAAATGTCTACGAATAATGGGAGACAATATAAGGAGTCACCATCGCCATCTTTGATCGATGGACATATCACATTTTCAACATGACAGAGTTACACGAAAGGCTTAAGAGTATAAGCGCCACTCTCTGATAGAGCGCCACCCAAGTGCTCTACTGTCTATCAAGCTAATCTATGTTATTTTATTTAATAAAATCACTTGAATTGACTTGCGATCTTACAGTTCGTAAAAAGCATCTAAGCCTATTGAGGCTGAATATGACCAACAAACATACATTTTGACTCTTAAGTTTGCACTATAAATCGTCACATCCTAATGGTGTCCATGCGCACGGACCTCACTTGGCAATCGTTTGTCATGCGTCCGAGACCCGAGAATGGCGCATCCATACCAGTACCATCTCAGGGGAGCTCTGACGATAAACAAAGTAAGAAAATAGAATAACTTGGTATTCACGGTGGCCCTGTGTCACGATAGTGCCACATAGCCCTGACCTGATTCCGGGGAAGCAAACTGGTGGTTCAAAGGAGGTCCAGATTTGAAATGGAGCAATAGAATAATTTTCAAATAGGAAAACATAAGAACTTAATCGAAACACAGCGTTATACCAATTAGTTACATGATGCACATATCTTGCTAACGCACATGATAGTGATAATACTATCACGAAGCAAAACAAAGGTGGCAAAGGTGTCTTGAGTAGGAGTGTCAGAGCAGGTCTCCGGGGCACAGTGGATAAGTACTTGGTCTTGCGATCATTAAGTCTATAGGTCGAACTCCGAAAGCATCGAAAAGTGGAAGTCGACGAGAAGGGAAGGAGGACTTACAGCAGTGGTGGACAACGCGTGGCCCGCCACCGATTCTCACATCCAAATTGGCACGCGGACATTGTTTGAATCGGTGATGTTAAAATAGCCGACTCCGACTTTGACATATAAAGGTGCTTCTTAGGTTGAGGTTGATCTTCTTTAGAATTTGCGTAAGCATTGACTAGTGACAATTTTAGAGCAACATGATAGCACAAAAATATTCATTCGCATGCTCCGTTCGCAAAGAATATCTTCTCACCATGAAAGTAATGCAACTGCATGAGTGCTAAGTTGCATGGTGTTCGTTCTATACCTTGTTGAGTATGACAGAAAACGGAAAAAATTTCTTCGACAAAGATATCTATTAAAACAATAAAGTGATCCAACGTTTCGCCTTATCTTGAACACGGAGCTTAGCTTGTTGAGTATGCTTCACCACGTAATGAGCAGCGTTGCAACTAGCCTATAAATACATAAGGCAGGTTGCGCATGAAGGAATCCAACATGAGGACGTGTGATTTTTATAAGTCAAGTATTCTTTCTGGATTTTATTTGTATACTGCACCAATTTTGCAGTAGAATGGCATTATCGCACGAGGATCATTAGGGGAGCGCGCGGTTTCGAAATCCGCTTAGGTTTGGGTGAAATATGCCTATGTACACTTAGGTGCATGTAGTTCAAACAGTTTATTTGTATTATTTCATATTGTACGATATGTAGGCGAATGGATGTACTATATAAAATTTGAACATATTTCTGCCTTTTGAAATCTACTTGTGACCCTCTAGTCCAACTTGGTTGCCCACCACTAAATTACAGTGTTACAGCGCTCCATCTGAAGTCTGATTATGTCAGAACCGTCCAAGTCCCAAAAGAAGAGCAGTTGCGATAAAGCATCATTCATCTAAAGACAATCGATTGATAAGCTCAGGATTCCCTGCAACAATATGGACTGTAAGCGGTTCCATATATCGTCTACTCGACTCCTAGAAGATTTCCTCAACTGCGTTGCGTGTATCTGAAGTTTTGTAACGATTGATTCGCTTTTCCCAACTATAGACAAATTTGAAAACGAAGGGGAGATAACTCATCAGCAGGGCATAATTTTATCCGTTCGTTCGTTCACCGCTCAAATGAGCTTTCACCCCGTTCCGTTCGTTCATGGCATAAAACACCCGTTCAATCGTTCAATCAAAACAATCTTCAATTTTGATGGACCCTGTATAGTGCAGTCGTTTCCAGCTAGCATTGGTTTTTTCAGAGAAGCGTGGAAGCTGGAAATGCAGGATCTTTTGCCATCTGAGATCTTGAAATAATACAAACTGCTACATTGGGGGGGGGGGGGCAATGACAGTCAATGCGGAACATAAGTTGACGTCAAACGATAGACGTCACACACGCCTTTTGTATCAAACCCAAACAAACTAGAGAATATCAAAATCCAAGAGGAAATGAAAATCCTTCTGTCGTGATGATTAGCCTATAACAGGCTTATAGGTGACGATGGGGGATGTTCACCCAATCGAGACTTCACTTACATAAAGCTTGGAACTTGCCAGCTATCATAGGCCTAGGCTATCATAGCCTCCAGAAATAGTGACTTAAGAATACGATGTGACTAAATTCGATACTGACTTATAATTATATAACAAGCCTAGCCTATATTATGCCAACGCCATGTATGCCACCATGAATCCCTACCTGCATATCCACTGACCGGATATATATTCGCAGATTAAGCCATTATTCTACATGCCTTTGCCCGCAGGCGAATGCCCGCTTCCCGCAAAAATCGAGATGCCCGCAACGGGCCCCAACCCAGCTAATGACTTTACTTGATGCAAAAGCAGGATAATGCATGCTATTTTAAAAAAGTGAAGTTGAGATTGACACTCACAGTGCAAGTAGGCCTACTTCATCACAGAATTTGAATTCAAACTGTTCAATGTTTTGTGACCAAGTGATGAATGAAATGATAATTTAATGCGCATCAAGACAAATTTAATTGCTTCATGGAAGGACGTAAAACTTCTTCAGTTTTCACCACTGCTAAACCGCATTGATGGTGATATGCGCAGATTTTTTTAGTAGCTGATGAGTAGTGCATCAAGGGGGCGGTGAAGAGTGAATGCAGATCGCTTAGCGTGGCTTACGGGAGCTGAGAGAACTCCCATTTTTAAGCCTTGATGTATGAGGCGAAGTTTGTGTAAAGGCGGATTACATATTTATCACACATCGATTACATGTTTATGGGATTCGAGGATGAACAGGATCTGTTTACTTGTGGGAATCGAAAAGGCAAAGATTGATGTAGAGGATTTGTTTACATATGCGGATCGCAAAAAGCAAAATTATTTATTGATGGTATGAATTTAATGACGGGATCAGTTTACATGTGGGAAACGTAACATTTGAATGATGTCTGACTTATCTTTGTGGCTTATCTTTTAAGACATATCATCACCTATTCAGTATTATGTTAGCCAATATGTGTGGGACCCCGCTCGTCTGGGTTTGAGTGTTCAGGTTAGGGGTCGAAACACAACTAGACGAGTACCTGCTGATGACTGACGGACTGCAGTATTATGTTTTATATCCCTTAATCGGTAGCTGAAGTAGTGATGGATGTATTGTATTTCAAATGAAGAAATGTGGGATTATATGAAGTATTATAGACGGATTAAGAAACTGGCGATAACAAATTCAAGTGAAGAAATAGCATTTTCCATGTGTAGTCTTAGGTATAGTATGTATAATTTCATTGCTTTCGGTGAAGTAGAGTGTCATTGTAGTTCTATTGTTTGCCTCCATCATCCACTTTCCACTTATCCACTATTACCATTATCCACCATGTGTAGTGTCAGAATCGGTGTAGTAGCATTATTGTATTTCCATGTTTTACATCCACTTTTCCAATTTTTATCCATCGGTCTCATGTTGTTTTATAATATTCATTTTTAATTTCCTTAACCTATGGTGACCATTGTCCTATTCTATTTCCACTACCGGCATCTGAAGTCGGTTAGGTATATTAGACGTCTGTTTTGAACATGTATGCGGCAGTGCTTGGAATCTATGGTATTAGTATATTAGCAGTAAGAATGAGTAGTGTTGCAAATCTTAAGATTTCCACTTTTACCAGATATTGGGCCAAAGCTGATCAATTTTAATTCGTTGCCACGAGAAAGCTACATTGAGTTCTTTTAAGAACTGATTAATCCAATGGTTACAGCAGCATTGCATATGTACACTTGCGGTTCAGACCGTTCGGTCAGCTGTCCTGCAAGTACCAGCCATAAAATTAGACAACTTGCTCTTAAACAATCTAATTCTGTGGTACCACCGGCATTTTGACCTCTCGATTCGCCCTTGTAGCAAAGTACATACATACAGTACAGATGATTGTTGTTATTAAGAAATTGCTGCCAGTCATGGTGACCATTGACTAACAGGATTCAGATGTGTTTATAAACGTAGGTCAATAGGTACTCCTCTGGGGTTCGACATGACTGTAAAACTGATTTGGCTTGTATAGCATGTCAACAGAGATAGAGTCGTAATAAATCATGCTTGCTGATTGATACGATAATTGCATCAGAGATGATAATTTTTCCATCTGACGATATCCTCTTATGATGCAATATTCGGTAATAAGTCACTACATTCAGTACACATGATGATGGACTTCATTAAGCAAATTTGTTTATCAAATGATGAAGTTCTGGATGTCACTAACTTTTCAAATGAAATGAAAAAATGTTCTGATAATTAACGGATTCATGCTTCTATACTTTCCACGTTTATTCGATGTTGAAATGAAAATATCATTTACATTGCTCGGCATTATTGTCTTTATGCTTCATTTCCATCTATACAGTGTGTCACTGTCAGTCATTTGTCGGCTTTTGTCAGACCGCGATTTCCTGTATAGTCCGGCAGCCACAACGAGTTTCTGCAGGGAACGAGGCCGAAACTGAGACTTTCACAGAATGATGTCCACCCTATGCCTACTGCGAATTGGTGCGTCTGTCGAGTTCTCTTTTTGTCAGTCACGATCAAAGAAAAACACAGGTAAATCCAATGGGACGCAGATTGCAGTTTTTGGCTAAAATGAAACTTTCTATTTTTTCTCTGATTAAACGAAAAGTACTAAGCCCAGTCATAATTTTTGACATGGAATGTCTTCAGGTCATTTCCTATGATGTGCATGCGCTATTATCATGCTTCTGATCAACAATGTATTTGAGAATGTGGTTGAATGTGGATAAAATTGCTCAAAATGTTTGTGTTTGCCCACATTAAGATGCTCGCCAAATCTGAATGTGTTTAGCTATATAGACAGGGGTGCATGAAAATGAAAGGAAATGACCTGAAGACATTCCATGCCAAAAATCATGACTCTGGGCTTAGTAAGTTTCGTTTAATCAGAGAAAACATACAAAATTTCATTTTAGCCAAAAACTGCGTCCCATTGGATTTACATGTTTTTCTTTGATCTTGTCTGACAACAAGAAGAACTCACTAGAACTCGACAGACGCGCGAATTCGTAGTAGGGATGGAGTGTACATCACTCTGTGAAAGTCTCACTTTCGGAGTCGTTCCCTGCAGAAACTCGCTCTGGCTGCCGGACTAGTAGCCACGATGCAGTTCCGTGTATAGATCTACATGTATAGAGAACGGGCGAGGCGCCGAGCAATTTAAATGATATTTTCATTTCAGCATTCAATAAACGTAGAAAGTATAAAAGCATGAATCCGTTGATTATCAGAGCATTATATCAATGAGTACCAATAAAGAGATGAAAGAAATGTCATAAATATTCATAAGCAGAGCTACACGTCATGTAAAGAAAGAAACTTGAACGTCATTACTCCACTCCTCAACCAGGCGCTGCTTTTAGTTCGGATGCTCTTCCTGTCGACATCAAATTATACTTTCGGGTCAGGACCAAAAGGTGGCTAGGCTAAGTACAAACACACTGTGCCAAGGAGACCACAGCCTCTCAATAGCTTCTGACAGTTCGTAAAGAACTAATTAAATAGGAATACAGTGCATCTTCGATTATCCGGATACCGATTATCCGGACGTGATTTCAGAATCTGTTCCATTGTCCGTGATTCCATCAAAACATGTACATGTACATACATGGAATCGAATGTTCATTTTTTTATCATTGCTCTCCTCTTTAGGTAACACATACACGAAGTACTCTTGCTCTACCAGCATTTAATTTTTGCTCAATGTGCGGTTATCGCCTGAGTCAAATAATAGGCAAGCAGCTAAATGATTGAAGCATTCTTAAGTAGGTTATGCATGCTAATCAAAGCTAGGATACAGCTCTGATAAATCACTTACTATTCATGGTCTCAGTTCACGGTCATTGTCTGTGTACGTGTATTTATGTGCTTTAATAAGAACAACAGTGAACATATAGCAAACATGTACAATTGATGCTCATAATTTCATTAAACAGTCGAAGAATCGGAATCAGATATATCAAGTATTACATTCTAGGTAGATATGCAGGATGGATATATACATTCACATTATATATTATATGGATAATGTGCTTCCGAGTATAAACAACGTTCATTTATTTATTTATTTATTTATGTAGATCATATTCTAAGGAGATCTTGGTATATAATCAAATGTAATCAATTAAAAATTCGCTTATCCGGATCTTTGACTGACCTATTGGGTTTTGACCATCCGGATAATCGAAGATGCACTGTACTTCAAACTGCACTGACAGTTTTATGCTATAGGTTTTGGATTTTGCCGGGGACATTTCTGCTCTTTGAATGTTAATTGAGGCTTTTTCATCAGGACGATTATGGGACCATTTTGTAAAAACATAATTATGACTAGATATGCTCCCTTTTTCCAAACTGATGCTGTCAGAGAATTACATTCATCTGCGCACGCTTCGGTTTCCTAGAAAAGAAGAATTGTATGTAACCTTAATATCGAAATGGCACATCACAGAATTAGACACCTTGCTCGTTCTCGAATGGATAATTCGTGTATCGCTTGCTATTAGAAATGGCAAACTATAAGCTGTCAGCAGAGGACACCAGAGCCATTGAGAGATGCGCGCGTGTTGTGATATCACTTCACACACACCAAAACACACATCGATGCCTGGCTTCGATTCAGTGTGTGCACTATACATTAAGCAATGCCGAGGAGAGGATGGTGAAATCATCAAGTGAAGGGTACTTCTATTCTTTCCCCCCCCCCCACAATTTTGTTGTTGACAACCGAGAGTTTTGCATCGTCTCTCGATGCACGATCTTCTCTTGCTCCTAAGGGCAGTCTCACTGCTGCCGCAAAAGCGTTGAGCGTGTAAAATGAACTTGTAGAACATTTCCAGCCCCAGAACTAGGCAACTGTTCGTCATTGTCTGCAGAGAACAATCCACTGAGTATCCAAGGTACCAATCCTTCATGCCAGGGTTCAAGTAAGACTTCTCAGTCGTGTTGCAGTGTCACTAAGTTGATTCTAACTCCAATGTGACTAAGTTTGACGAAATTTGATGAATTTGGAAAACTTGAAAAATGTGGGGGGGTGGAAAGAATAGAAGTACCAAGTGAACTAATTTTCGTACGCCTGATACTTTTTTTAATAATGATCAGCAGGGCCAACATTATGGAGAAAACTTGTGGGCAATGATCTGAATTCTTCGAATCTGAAGGAATTGTGGCAATCGAAGCACTTTCCTGGAACTCACATTAATCCGCAAGCGACGCACGACTTTTTTCCTATCTCTGTAGGGTATTAGGAATTCCTTTTTGCCCACTTAATAGGCTCCTCTATGTGCCGGCGATTTCGCATTAATCACACTTCTAGCAAACCGAAGCAGATAAACAAAATATTTAATTCTGTGGATACTGTAAATCAATATTCAATGATTCTATTTGCATTTTTATGTTTCTTCTCGTGCAATACTTCACGTGGAATCGTATAACAACCCAAAATACCTAAAGTTCGTCAGTCTAACTTCATAGCATAAAAATCCGACACTATAGCAATAATTGAAAAGGACTAGAACGAACATGGACAGTAAGACAGTAGTACGCTGTGGATATGCGTTGTCATGACAACGGCACCCAAACGATGACGGCTGCCAGTGGCGGTCAATATGAAAGTATCGACAGCTTATCAGTGTATTTGTAGATATTCACGGCTATTATCATTTCTCTTTATATATAAAAGCATTTTGATAAAATAACTTGCCATAAATCGCCTTGCGGCAAGATGTACATCTATTGTATGTTTCAGCATGTTCAAGATCTAGAAAGATTGACCTACAGAGTTGATCATAAAAAACGGACAACCTAAATTTCACTGAAGTTTAATCGACTCTCATGCCTTCCAATCGTGTAGCACAACAACCTGCCATACATCATTCGGGAGCTTGTATTCTCAGCTTTAAAATGAACTATGATAGGCTTGTATCCGTTATTGAATTTGCTGAGTAGTGCTCAAAATATAAAAATCGCTCAATTTACAAATCGCAATTTTTCAAAATGAAAACATGTGAGTATGATAATGAATTATGCTCTGGGAGAACGAGCATTTTCTGAGCTCTCTTTTGACGTGCTGTTCATCAAAAGCTGTGAACTGATAAAAAATATGATATCCTCTGAAACGTCGCGTAAACTACGAGTAATAAAAAATTTGTATCAAATGAAGTTATTCTCGCTCTTGTTCTGATATCGTGAAGCTATCACAAAATCGTGACCTTTTTGGTTGAAAATGTTATATTCTCACTTTTTCATCAAAAATGTTCATGTTTGGTATCCTCTGAATCCTTGCGATGTGAAGAGTACGAATATGTAAGATATACTGTATTCATGTAGGTTCAATAGTTCTTTTTCAAACTTCTGTCTAATTTCCACAAAAGCACAAAAGCACTTTGGAAGGTGAACGAAGGTTCACAACAATTAGCGAAGGCATGAGTTTGTTATCTCATAGCGGCTGCCGATTGTTTACTTTCATTTTTGTGTACTGTTGCGGAAATGAGAAAAGAAATACTTGGTGTTGAATGTGTAAACTCACTTTGCTTACTCGGAGTGACACTCACAAGTAACTTAAAGAAGGACTCGCATTTCCGCTACGCATTACGCTGGAACCAGTAATAAGTTGAATTTGCTTGAACTTTAAGATGATATTCAGTATTTCTAATTTATATAGCTACAACACTGAATCATGTTCACTGACACTATCAGTGACCGAATAAACGCTTTCTTGTCTTGCCTTGTCTTAAGTCCGGCAGCCAGAGCGAGTTTCTGCAGGGAACGAGGCCGAAAATGAGACTTTCACAGAATGATGTACACTCTATGCCTACTACGAAACGGCACGTCTGCCGAGTTCTAGTGAGTTCCTCTTTTTGTCAGACACGATCAAAGAAAAACACATGTAAATCCAATGGGACGCAGATTGCAGGTTTTGGCTAAAATGAAATTCATCTTCATTTCCTTTCCTCTTCATGCACCTCTGTCTATAAATCTAAACACATCTAGATTTGGCGAGCATCTTAATGTCGGCAAACACAAACATTTTGAGCAACTTCACCCACATTCTCACATACATTGCCGATCAGATGCATGATAATAGCATATGTACATCTTAGGAAATGACATGAAGACATTCGTAGTAAGCATAGGGTGTGCATCATTCTGTGAAAGTCTCACTTTCGGCCTCGTTCCCTGCAGAAGCTCGTTTTGGCTGCCGGACTACTTCTTGGAGTCTCCTGCATTTCCTTTAGCTATTTCAGAATCTTCAGGAACTATGACACAGGTGATTTGCAGTTCACGCATGTTGCTAATGAATAAATGCATGCACCGCCAATACATCCATGAACATAAATCACTAATTTCCAGCATCTGATTGCTGCATTGAAGATAAAAAGGTTGCCGAACATATCAGCGGAACTTTAATGCAACCATTTCATTCATATTCGACACGTATTCGTCACTAACATCTCCTCTACTAAGTAAACAGTAACTAAATAGACTAAATAAAATTTCCTATCATTGCACAAACACATTTACGTTAACAGGAAAGGGTACACGTTATCAGGAACTGCAATTCATGTTATGCAACCAGTTGTAACGAGACTGGCCATTTCGATGCGTTCACAGTTGCAATGACGTAACTAAAGAGTAATCCTCGGTAATTCCACTTCCGTTGGAAATAGAAAGTCACACGAAATACAGACTCATTCGACATGATGTGCAAAACATTCATAAGCGGTGTCCGCGCGAGATGGACTGCGAAATTTAAGGTTTTCAGGTTTCAGTTTCTTTTAAATTCACAGTCATCATGGTCAAATGTCATGACCATCATTGAGTCCAATTTAAATATCTCACAAATTTTGAACTTGCGGTATAATGAAATTCCTACTCACATTGCTGAAAAACTTGCTGAACAGATGCAAAATGTGCAGTTAATAATGAAAAACCTATAACAATCTTCAACTTTCCTGTATTCAATCATGCACATGGAAACACGCTTTAATTTTATCGTGAGAACACAGTTCACCACTCTCATGTCACAGATATTGAATAATGAGATGTATTCATTTAAGACTCAATATCTTCTGATTTTATGAGTGGCTTTTAACTCCGAGTCCCTTTGAGGCAAGCTAGGTAGTTAAGGTGTCCCTTGTATCAAACTTTGGTAGTTAGCAAGTCAAGTTTGTTAGTGCATGCTTCTTCATTTGTTCAGGGTGCGCAAGCTGCTACTAAGAACGTAGAAGCCACCAAGGGCCCTCATCTTTCACACTACTTACGCCAAAAGGCCCATGCGGAAATCTGCGAACCTGCAGATGAACGGCTTGCCTGCTCTGATGATGTCAAATGTATATTGACCGAAATTAATTACAACAAATTAAAGCATGATATTAAAACTTTACCTCTCATCAAATGAACAACTTAAGTGAAGACATTTACAGATTCTGACTAGGGAGCCGCCATTCTTAAAGGTAGGTTTTGTGTCATAGCAACGAGTGTTCACTGAAGTTTGAAAAATGGGCCTCGTTGTTGAATGCTTCCATTTGGGGAGACTAACATACTGATCTTGCAAAATAAAAACCGTTGAGTGTCCGATTTCTGAGATGCTAACGAATTTCATATCAGAATGGGCATCGCGATAATATCCTTAATCTGTTCACCTCCTACGCATCAAAGCATCTGTCTCCCTGATCTTTGCAGTCAAGCTCGCATCAGAAATGCGGAACTGTTTGATGCAGATGTGTTGTGATTTCTACATGCTAACTGCCAATGAATTCAAATAAACACCTACATCTCCTTCTCTCTCTCCGGATTCGAATACGAATATTTTCAAATTGTATACAGAACAACTTTTCTAACTTGGAAGATTACTCGATGGTAATCGAAAAATTTTGTACATCTGATCATAAAATAATAATTGACATCGAAAAATTTATGACTCTTTCCAAAGTCGTCCTACTTGACAATTTAGGCTTTTAGTGAATCTCCTAATTTTCTTGCAGAAAATGAAATGCAAAAATCAAAGACTTATGCGTTGGAGTTTGGTGCTCCAAGAATATGATCTAGTGATCAATCATATTAAAGGGAAAGACAATGTAATTGCCGATTGTTTGTCGCGTCTTTCATGATTTTGTATTTTGGTTTTGTGAAATTTTATTTTTTTATGGGGAAGGGTGTTACATAAGTCATGTGCAAGTAATCTATGCCTCTATGCTATCTATGTTGTTTTTAGCTTACTATGTCATGTTGACTTATGTAGAGTTTGAAGTTTTGGTAATGTAAGTTACATTTTTATTGTTTGTCTACTTTTGTATTTCATTGATCGTAGAGTTTTTAAGTAACTTGATTAAATACTTCCTTATGTTGTCGTGTGTTTGTTTTTCCTTGTAAACACAGACTTACACGCAACAGTGAAGGCGAGTTTGTTGATAGCATTGGAACACTCCTTGACTTTTTCTACCGAACTCGGGATCTCGGAGCGCAGTTTTAATTTTAGTTGCTCAAGAGGAATAACAATATCGATCACATCAGTCTTTCGTGGTGGAATGCACTGAGAGGAACCGAATTTCAGAAGGTCCATCTCTTCATTCGAAATACCGAATACCTTCATCCGATAGATTGAGTACTTCGAAATAAGAGTCAGACTGCCCATACCGACAGCGCACGAGATTCACCAAAGAATTTAAGTTGTGCTTCAATCTAATGTCCGTTTGAGATCGCTTGATATGCAAAATACATTTTAAAAAAAGGAGCATGTGTCGACCAAAGTAAGTTGCCTCATTAACTCACTGATAAGTCTATTATGATGAGACTTCCAATTCAGAACCATATCTGTAGCATCCTATAGGTCAGCCATGATAAAAGAAGAAAAATTTCGATCCATCTGCTTTAAAACGATAGAAGCGACTTTAGATCTGAAGTGTGTCACCTTTCGTTGCAAACACTGCCCGAGAAACCAAACTCTTTGTTCATAGCATGCAATCTTGCCACTCAATGGGAAGATTCTATCCAATTTTGAGATAACGTCCTTTGAGTAACGGCACTTCCATTTGTTGAAAACGTTCTTTGTTGGTGACAATTTATAAATAACTTTGAAAAATGAAAAATTCATGTAATTGCTTTAGATTGCCGGCGCTTCGTCCTTTCTTGAGAGACAATACAACGGAATTGGAGAGTGACAAGACTTGCAAATACATCTCATGACAAAAAAATGATCTGACAATGTCAGAGATACATCAAGTCACACCCATCATAGAAATCTAACACACTATCTGTACAATTATAACACAGAAATCTACAAAATTGAATTAATTGAAATTCACGGCCAAGCTGATAAGATGACATGACTAATAGTGAAATTATGGGAAAAAATACTTAAAAGAAGGATGCATAAGGAAATTTTTTTTTTTTTTTTACTGAATTTTCACCCCTAGCACAGCTATGAGCCATGAACGAAGCTAGGGGTTACTCAATGAAAAATATTAAAAGAAATACTTTAAATAAATCTTGAAAAAAAAACAGATTTCTAATTCTGATAAAAATGCCATCAGAAACTATTCGCAAAAGCTGAAAGTATCAGCTTGTATAGGTCAGGGAAAGTGGTCTGGGGAAGCTGATTCCAACCAAAGTGTGCCGTGCGAACAAAAAAAGTTTTTCGAAGAGACTCACAGTAGTGCGGTTCTAGCTCACATTATAGTAGTGAGTGCATTAGCTCTGCGTGTGCTTTGGAGAGATCTTAGGTTTGGGTACGATATTTATTTGCAGAGCTGCTTCTACCGAAATAGTATGTAGAGAGACTGAGTGAAGCACATCGGTTCTAACGGAGGAGCGGCTGCATTGCTAGCAGTTTATCACATGAGCTCTTGAACGTTTCTCAACCGTTTAAGGAGGGTTAAGATTGCGTTTCTGGGTCCTGCCACAGATGAACAACAATAACTCATAGCAGACGATAGTGGGACTTGTTAAAGTAGCAGTCATCTGTGGTGGAAAGATAGTGCTGGCACGATAGAGCTGCTAACTGCGTTGAGCTGTGCTTTGCTATGGATTTGGTTGTACGGTTTCCTTTCAGTCTTTCGTAACGCCACTCCCATGGAAGGCGGATGGAATCTTGTTCTCTGATCCTATTATCTGACATCTTAATGCTATGATCAGATATGTACCTCCTTTAGTCGTGAGTGCAGAATACTCTGAGTTTTTTGAAGGATTGAAGGAAAACAGCATATGGCGCCCATTTATGGACCTGCGTAAGTCTTCATTAAGAAAACGTCGCAAAACTGCTGAACGTTGCTGAGTGTTTTAAGCGTAAGTCGTCATTAGATTGAAGAGTGTTTTGTGTCATCTGCATACATCACAATATTACTCACTAGGCAGTTGGAGCGGTAGTTGATGTACGCTGAAAAAGACGTGGGCATGAAAAATGACCCTTGAGGAACTTGCAAAAAACATTGGTTGGAAGGACTTTTACTAAGACGAGACGACAGATATCTGCCGGTCAACCTAAGGAAAGGAAGCAAGAAGTTTTGGAGTTTGATCAGCAACTCCATGGCCCTTTAGGCTTCTAAGGAAGTCCCTGATGCCTGACTTTATCTTGGAAATTATCCAAGGCAACTGATAATGTCTCACCTTGTCGGTCAAGGGACAAGGACACGATTCACATGTTCAGTGAATATGAAGACGATCTGGCAGTTAGATCGCCTGAAGCTGAAGCCATTACGTTCTTTGATAGAGGTACTGAGTATCAAGGAAGTTAAACATTGTGTTGGTTTATCACTGCTTCAAAAAATCTTGCCAGCAATTGCAGCAGGCTGATAGGACGGTAATAGATGGACGAGATGAGTCAGACTTTCTTGGAACTGGAACGGGAAAGCTACTTTCCAACAAGCGGAAAACTCACGGTGGATACACATCTACTGAAATGTTTAGATAAAGAGTGGAGAAAGCTCAGGTTGAGAGATGATTGAAGACGAAACCGGGATTGCCGTTGGTCACTATCTAGATTTTTAGAAGCTCGAGAGACCGGCGATGATGGCATGAGAAAATGATAATAAAAAAGAAATAAACGAAAAAATCAAAAACTAGGAAAACTTTTTAAAAAAATGTTGAGTAAAAGTCACAAACTTGTTGAAGTAACTTTCTGCACACGCAAACCAGGGCGCATCCATTTTATTGTTACACCCTCAGCAATGAAGAGTAGTCCATAGGATGAATTACACTTTTTGATTTTTGAGAAGTCTTCGAAGCTGGCCGCTGTCCGATGGCTGCACTATTGAAGATGTCGGGTGATGCTTGAGGCAGGAGGCTGTCTGGATCTGGGTCGCGATGTGCTTTTTGAAAGCAAATTCGGAAGGTGCCTTTACGCGGAACCTCAAACTTCTTTCAACTTTCCTATGTAAGCCGCTCCAATGCCACAAGGGAATTTATATACAATATTGTTTTAATAGGGAAGTAGAATCGGGTCCTTGGGCGCGTTAGGACACACTTTGATTGTGGGAAGAGGAAGTCGGACTTTGATATGAAAGTAAGCATTTTGCACTGCCTTTGCAATGTTGTTGCTAATTACATGAAATTGTTCGCCATAATATGGAAGTCGCACAATATTTTTTTTCAGTTGTAGTGATTCTCTGGTACGTCTTCGAATACCGTCGCTTAAACCAGAGAGGATGGCCGTTTCTGATCAGCAAACTTTCAACTTTGGCCATTTCTTCGTTGATGCATTCTGGCTAGCAAATTTTGCGGACATGATATAACAGTGTGGACCAGACCAGATTAACCTTGTACTGTCTTGGACAGAATGCTTAGTACTGGGTGTCGTATTTACGGCAGATTGTTGTCGATAATTTGCCATTCAATTCAATGATTTTTACATCAAGGAATTGGTCTCCTGAGTCTTTCGTGAATTGAAGGTTTGCGTGTATTTTGTTGAGGGAATCAAATACTTTATCACTTTCTGAAATATCACTACACATGATATTGATATCATCGACGTATCGGAGGTAGAGCAACGATGGCGACTCAATGTCTTTAAGCATCAGCCTCTAATGGTGTCAAACAAAAATGTCAACAAGAGAGCCTGAAAGCCGGCTTCCCATGGCCATACCATCGATTTGCATGTATAACACTTTGTTGAAAGAAAAAAATAACTTTAGTGCTCAGCTTTTCAAGTAGGTCTCGCAGACTGGACTCACGAAGCACAGTGCTGCTTAATCTTGGAGGGTCTCTGCTTGATCGATAGTATTCATTACATATAATGTCGATAGTTTCCTTACACGGGAATGTTGATGAATCAACTTATGATGTCTGCAGTCGTTCTCACTGTAGATGGAGTGGTTTCCATACCACGAATTCGATCACAGAAAGAAAGTTTTTGATAGTGTATTCCTTGAAGAGTGGTAGGATGGGCTTGAGTAATTCATCGTCCACCATTTTAGCAAGTCCATGGTACAGTGAACGTGTTTCAAATTTCAATTTCTGCTTTATAAGCATTAACAAAAGTTGTTAGGATAGTTGTTAATTGTGTCGATGCGCAGAATGGTGCTTAGATCTAAGTACAATTCGGAAGGCAACTCGTCTTCCGTATTTACCTAGCAGACAATTGAAAGTATTCATGGAATGACAATTATCCGTTTAATCATGAAATTAATTTAGCTCATTTCATTAACTTGGTTCACATCAACTTGTAACTGGAAAAACACAACACTTGAGAGTCAGATCACCTTCGTAAGTGATAGAAAGCTTGACATAGTAATTTATGTGCTGAATGCGTTGAGAATATGTATATACAAAACTAATGTCTTAAAATGCACGCCGACATACCTGAAAACTTCAAATCATAGTAACGTCCACATGTCGCACAGTAACGGTGTAAGAAGTCACAGCCCAGCGTGTTCTAATTCACTTGCACTCACAGTGAGACTGACAAGGCGACTTCTTTGCAGGTGTGATGAAGCACATTGAACAAAGGTTCAAAAAAACATTGCTTGATTTAAGACAATGTTTTAAAACACGGTTTAAAGCATGCTTTTTTATTTCAAAAAACAAGTTTTTTAAAATAACATGTTTTTTTGCTTTATTTAGAATTTCTCACTATAGTGGTTTCTTAAAACATATGATCTAACTTTCGATTACAAAATAATAATAATAATAGTTCTTTATTGAGTTCACTTGTGGGTACATGCGGTGAACGCTACAATAATACTCGATGACAATAGTGTAAAGCGGAAGGAAGCTACAATGGTCACAGAGAAAAAAAATGAAGTAAAGGTGATTTAAAAGATAATTAAAAAGTTATTTATAAAAACGAACAAAAGAATTTGCAAAACGTGCAGTTCGTATACGTGGGGCCCTGAGACATCTTCTAGAACGAGTGGTGATATGGCTGGGCACATCATCGAACATATCTCGCAGCAGATGCAAATCGTCTTTCACAATGTTATGAAAAAGTTTGTAACACGAATTGTGAGCACTAGTGATGATATATCTTCAGTCATACATACATCTGAACCAATTATACGCATCGCTCTTTTCTCAAGACACTTGAGCTTCTGCAAAAGATGCTGAGAGGCGCTACAAAAAGCCCCAAACGAGTACGTCAAAAATGAGCGAATGAAAACTACGTAACATTGAATCATGACACTTTTTGGCGCTCCAGAACGTCGCAAGTTACGCAACATGAACAATCTTTGAGATCCTTTTTTAACAAGGTAATCAATATGGACTTTCCACTCCATGTCGCATGATAAAAAACTCCTAAATACTTAAAAGAAGAAACTTGTTTAACGCAACATTTGTCAGAAATCACAACAGCTTGAGTCTGAAAATTACTTTTGGTAACAATGTCCATTATAACACATTTATCTTCATTAATTGGCAAACAATTATCAGATGACCAGGAAACTACCTTGTCCCACTCCTGCTTCAAACGATCCTCGTGAGCAGAAAAGCTTATGATGGAAGTCTAGATACCATAGTGATCATAGTAGGCTATCAACTGTTGTGTGTTTTTATTGGTATTTGAATCATTTTTCATGGGGAGAGAATGCACTTAGCATGAGGTGTTTTTGATTTCTCTTTTGGTATTAGCATTTGTTAGGTCTGATTCCAAAACTCATGCGAGTGCAATTCATTCATAACTTTACTCATACTACACATCATCATTCATAACACACCACTGCCACCTTTTGATATGACAATAAATTATGCTTCTATGATTCATTGAAATTTATTCTGAATGTCGAAGTCTAACCTCAAGCGTGTAAGTGTATGACGCAATATGACTCTCCATAGTTTTCAGAAATCTCAAAATCTGTCTAAGAGAATAATCAATTGACAAGTCGGAGCTTGTTGTGTATGTAGAACGAATTGGTTCAGATTTCAGTTGGTAGATTGAAGCGGTCTTACTAGTCTAGACTACTTGATACTCTAGATAAGTCTCCTTCATTTGGAGGAGAGGAGTATCAGGAGGAAGGAGAAGAGGACGTGGGGGGAAGAAGAAAGTGGAGAGAACTAATTGAAATTTGAACTTTTATAGAATTCTTGGCATGTTTTAGATAATGTTAGATAATAGAGATGTTTTTGTTTGTGCACAGATTCGATATTATGCTTCATGTTTTCGGAAAATGGAATAATTCTCAAGTTCTCAGCAGTAGTATCAAATAATGCGATATCGAATCCTCATCTTGATAATAAATGACAAAAAGTAAATAAGAAAATTACGTGAGGTGATAATAATTCTCAAACCAATAATCAGTCAATTTCTTAAATTATTTTATGTCAACAAATTATGTAATTGTGCTACTTGACAATCAGGGCCAGGCGGATTCCGCGCGCCGCGGTAACCCGCGGAATCTCCTATTTCTAGCGGTAAATGCGAAAAATACAATTTCATGCGGAAACATGCGGAATAATCAGTTGTAAGCGGAAATGTGCGGAATCTACATGTATTTAAACATCAAATAATGTCCAATGTTACACCCTGTCGTTGCATTGCATGCACGGCTGAGAATTCTAAACGCGAATCTAAACTGAACGAAATAGCAGCCGATTAAAGTTCGTTACCACTATTTCGTTACCACTGAAGAATGGCAGTATGAGGCAGGCAATCCACGAGATCTGAACACTTTTCTATCTGAAGGCAAATCACGTTTGTCGTTTGGAGATAAGACGGATGCTGCCATTACTAACATGACTAACAAAGAGAAAGGAGAATGGAGAGAGTCATTTCAAGGTGCCTTTGCTTTCGCATTTGACAAGCTAAGCAAGCATCTGAGTCGTCATACAGCAATGGAATTTCTCAATGCTGTTCGTCTCTTTGATCCCCAGCAGATGGCTGTAAACATTTTGGTTGGTAAACGCGACATCGTCAATTATTCTTCGATACCAGGTCTCGACGATCCATCGAGCGCCTTGTTGAATGAGTGGGCAAACTACACAGCAATCTGTCTGCGGCCTCACCCAGAAGAAGGATATCCTGAAATGCAGTTGGATATTTGGTGGCGTAGCCATTCAGGTGAACTTCCCTTGCTGTCCAAGTTGGCTCTGGACTGTATTTGGATGAAGATCAGTTCAGATGAGGTGGAACGGAGCTTCTCCTGCTACAACAATATCTTTTCTCCGCTACGACAGTCTCTTAGCGACGAAAACGCCTCTGGTTTACTGTATGCTTATTACAATAGTTTTAAGACGCTTCGATTTTAGACACATTTTGTTTACATAACTTGCGTAGTCAATAAAATTCGTTATATGCTTGAAAATTGCCTTCTGTTTATCTTGAATAATAGCTTTTTATATAAATCGTCAGTAAAGTGGAATAATTTTTTCGAGCGGTGTGTACATACTCGGATTATGAATGGTGAACGTCCTTGGAACAGAAAACGGACTTCACCAGTCGACTCAGAATATATGAATTACTATTCAAAAGTGGTCTTGTTTTTCGATAAGATGTCGTGATATATGGAATAATTTTTCGAGCGGAATTTAACGTATCGTGCCGCGGAATCCGCCTGGCCCTGTTGACAATTGATTCTTAGGTTCAATGTGATGATATCAATACACATGTTACATATTAGGGTTCTCATATTACATCTTTTAAAACTGCCCATAAGTTTGACAACTCATTCAATAGGTTGGACTTTCAAAAAAAACGCAGTAAAATGATGAGCTTTAAAAAAACAAAAAAGTCACAAAAAAATAAGAAAACAACATTTTTTGTTTCGAAACATTTTTAATAAAACATGGTTTTTAAAACTCTGCCTTAACAATTCAATAATTAGATCTAAAAATAAATGAGTTTAAACATAGAGGTCTTTTAACATTGTACCCTGATACACATAGAAATTAACAGTAACATAGAAAGTTTGCTATCTACTTTCTATAGATAAGATGAATATTTCGAAGATCAGTAGATCCGTCTGAGCTGCTGTTATCCAAGCAGAAAAGTTCTTGGATTATGTTGTCTAGTTGATCATTTTTATATCATAGAAGTCCATTCTCAGCATCGTAGCAATAGCGACTGAAAGTTAATCATGAAGCTAGCTACATAAATATATAGATAATACAACAGGGAGATACATGTCGAAAACATTCGAGTAAGTTGGCAGAGAATGCTTCCTACCTAAGTCATGGATTTCTGTCCAATGCAGCAATCTTGAGTAGCAATTGAGCTTTATGACTTATGAGTTTATGACAAACCGACAAACCAATTAGACAATGCAATTCTGCCTGTCGATAGTTTAGAAACGGCTTCAGGAATCATTGGTCACGCGGTCCGATATCAAGATTCATACATCGAGGAAGTGATGTCAATTTGGCAGAAAACTGTGTCGACCACAGAATTAGACAGGTCGTCTCTTCTTCTGTTTGACTAGAAGGGAAGCATTGGAACATGTAACGTTATTGAAATGGCACAATCTCCTGACTAAATACCATAGCAATCCAACATTGTATACCATGTATATAAGACTGATATCTTTGATAATGCCCAGAAATTCATTAACGGCCCGGAAAATTCATGGCCTGGAAATGAAACCATAGAAATATTTCGCAACATGGCATACAATGATTATGACATCTACATTTTTCGGGCTGTCAATGGCAAATTGTCGGGCCGCTAACGCGGCCCTCTAATTTGCCATTGACGCCCTCAAAACATAGCTGTCATCATATCAATGAACAGCCAGTTCAACATTAAGCACGCCAAATTGTGCAAAGTTTCAGTGACTGCTATCAACTGGATCACACAACAAAGAGACAGTCGATGTCAAGTTCTACACAGAAGTTTGTGAACGTTTTTTCATGCGCCTGCTAACTTTTTTTAAAATGATCGGAGGACCAAACATTATCGAGAAAACTTTTGCGCAATGATCTGAATTCTTCGAATCTGAAGGAATCGTGGCGATCGGTGCATTTTGAAGGAATTCAGAGCAATCCGCAAGCGACGCACGACTATTTTTCCTATCTCTGCAAGGTATTAAAACTTTCTTTTTGTCCACTTATTAGGTTGCTGCATGTGCCATCTGTTTGAATCAGTTTGTACTTCTAGCAAAGTGATACGCTTAAACAATCTAATTCTGTGCATGTAACAAATTACATGATGTATAACAAGATCAGATGTAGGCTGACCAGCATCAAAAGGTTCTGGTTGCAAATTCCTGCATAACATAAGCAAATACATGGGGGGGGTTGGGGTTGTGGGGGGTGGGTGGGGGGGGTGTTGTGGGGGTGTGGGTGGTGGGGGGTGGTGGGTGGTGTTGGGGTGGGGTGTGGTGGGGGTGGTGGGTGGGGGGTGGGTGGTGGGTGGTGGTGGGGTGGGGTGTGGGGGGGGTGGGGGTTGGGGTGTGGGGGGTGGGGGGGGGTGGGGGTGGGGGGGGGTGGGTGTGGGGTGGGTGTGGTTGTGGGTGGGGGGGTGTGGTGGGTGTGGGGTGGTGTGGGGGTGGTTGGGTGGGTGGGTGTGTTGGGGGGTGTGGGTGGTGGTGGTGGGGTGTTGGGTGGGGGGTGTGGGGTGGGGGGGTGTGGTGTGGGGGTTGGTGGGTGGGGGGGGTGTGGGGGGGTGTGGGTGTGGGTGGGGGGTGGTGTGGGGGGGTTGGGTGGGTGGGGGGTGGGTGTGGGTGTGTGGGGTGGGGGTGTGGGTGGGTGGTGGGTGTGGGGTGGGGGGGTGTGTGGTGGTGGGGGTGTGGTGGTGTGGGGTGTGTGGGGGGTGGGTGGGTGGGGGGGTGGGGGTGTGGGGGTGGGGGGGGGTGGGTGGGGTGGTGGGTGGGGGGTGTGGGGTGGGGGTGGGTGGGTGGGGGGGGTGGGTGTGTGGGGGGTGGTGTGGTGGGGTGGGGGGGTGTGGGGTGGGGGGGGTGGTGGGGTGGGGGTGTGGTGGGTTGTGGGGGTTGGTGGGTGGGGGGTGTGGTGGGGTGTGGGGTGGGGGGTGGGGTGGTGGGTGGGTGTGGGTGGGGGTGGTGGGGGTGGGGGGTGGTGTGGGGGGTGTGGGTGGTGGGTTGTGTGGGGTGGGTGGGGTGGTGGGGTGGGTGTGGGGGGGGTGGTTGTGGGGTGTGGTGGGTTGGGGGTGGGTGTGGGGGTGTGGGGTGGGGTTGGGGTGGGTGGTGGGTGTGGTGGGGGTGGTTGTGTGGGTGGTGGGGGTGGTGGTGGGGTGGGGGGTGTGGTGGGGTGGGTGTTGGTGGGTGTGGGTGGTGGGTGGGGTGGTGGGGGTGGGGTGGTGGGGGTGTGTGGTGGGGGGGTGTGGGGTGGTTGTGGGGGTGGTGGTGGGGGTTGGGGGGTGTGGTGGGGGGTGGTGGGTGTGGGTGGTGGGGGGTGGGTGTGGTGGGTGGGGGTGGGGGTGGTGGGTGTGGGGTGGTTGGGGTGGGGTGGGTGTGGGTGGGGTGGGGGGTGGTGGGTGGTGGGGTGTTGTGGTGGGGGTGGGGTGGGGTGGTGGGGGGTTGTGGTGTGGTGGGTGTTGGGGTGGTGGTGGGTGGGGGGTGTGGGTGGGGTGGGTGGGGGTGGTGGTGGGGGTGTGGGGTGGGTGTGGTGGGTGTGTGGGTGGGGGGTGGTGGGTGTGGTGGGGGGTGGGGGTGGGTGGTGGGTGGTGTGGTGGGGGTTGGGTGGTGGGGGTGTGGGTGGGTGTGTGGGTGGGGGTGTGGGGTGTTTGGTGGGTGGTGTGTGGGGGTGGGGGTGGGTGGGGGTGGGTTGGGTGGGGGGTTGTGGTTGGGTGGGTGTGGGTGGGTGTGGGTGTGGTGGTGTGGGGGGTGGGTGGTTGGGGGTGGGGGTGTGGGGTGGGTGGTTGGGTGTGGTGGGTGGTGGGTGTTGGGTGGGTGGGGTGGGGTGGTGGGTGGTGTGGTGTTGGGGGTGGGTGGGGTGTGGTGGGGGTGTGGGTGGGGTGTGGTGGGGGGTTGTGGTGGGGGTGTGGGGGGGGTTGTGGTGGGGGTGGGTGTTGGTGGGTGGGGTGGTGGTGGGGTGTTGGGTGGTGTGTGGGGTGGGGTGGGTGTGTGGGTGGGGGGGTGTGGGTTGGGTGTGGTGGGGGTTGGGGGTGGTGGGGGTGGTGGGGGGTGGGGTGGTTGTGGGTGGGTGGGGGGGGTGGGGTTGGGTGGGGTGGGTTGGTGTGTGGGTGGGGTGGTGTTGGGTGTGGTGGTGGGGGTTGTGTGGGTGGGGTGGGGTTGGTGGGTGTTGTGGGTGTGTTGGGTGTGGGGTGTTGGTGGGGTGGGGTGTGGGGGTGGTGGGTGTGGTGTGGGTGGGGTTGTGGGTGGTGGGTGTGGGTGTGGGGGGTTGGTGGGTTGTGGGTGGGGTGTGGGTGGTGGGTGGTGGTGGGGTGTGGTGGGGGGTTGGTGGGTGTGGGTGGGGGGTGGGTGGTTGTGTGGGGTTGGTGGGGTGGGGGTGTGGTGTGGTGGGGTGTGGTGGGTGGTGGGGTGGGTGGGGTGTGGGTGGTGGGTGGTGGGGTTGTGGGTGGTGTGGGTGTGGGGTGGTGGTTGGTGGGTGTGGGGTTGGGTGTTGGGGGGGTGGGGTGTGGTGGGTGGTGTGTGGGTGGGGGGTGGGTGGTTGGTGGTGGGGGGTGTGGGTGTGGGGTGGGGTGTGTGTGGGTGGTGTGGGGGGGGTGGGTGGGGTGGGTGGGGTGGTTTGTGTTGGGGTGGGTTGTGGTGGTGGGTGGGGTGTGGGGTGGTGGGGGTTGTGGGTGTGGTTGTGGTGGGTGGTTGGGGTTGTGTTTGGGTGGTTGGTGGTGGGGTTGGTGGTGGTGTGGGTGTGGTGTTGTGGTGTTGGGGGGTGTTGGGGTGGGGGGTGGGGTGGTGTTGTGGTTGTTGGGGTGGGGGTGTGGGTTTGGTGGTGGGTGTTGGGTGGGGGGGTGTGTTGGGGGGTGGGGTTTTGTTTTGTGTGTTTTTTTGTTTTAAGTAGTTTTGGTTTGGAAATGTTTAGTACGAGTATTGGGTCGTATAGAGCTGTTGGTGTGTAGAGTGTCTTTGTTGTCCTTTGGGGGTTTGTTGGATGTATTTTTGTATTTGCGGTGTAGTTGTAGCGAGAGTATTTGTTTAGAGATTTGGTTTTTGGTTTGTTGGGGGTTTTGGATGGTAGTTGGTTATTAGGGTTTTTTTTTTGTGGAGGGGGGGAGTTTTATGGAATTGATTGGGTTTATTTTTTTTTTATATTTAATTTATTTTTTGTATTTTTAGTGTTGTGAGTGTAATGATTTTTTTTTTTAGGCTCTTAAGTATTGGAAGCGTGAGGAATTTGTTTATAGGCGAGAGTTTTTAATTTTGGGAGTAATTTCTTATGCTTTTGATATTGTTTTCAAGAGTGGTTTAATTTTTTTTATAATTTGTTTAGATTAGTATAGTAAGTGTGTGTTTGCGGGTTTAATTTGTTGGTATTATTTTTTAATTTTGGTTATTAAGCGTAGAGTGTTGGAGTTTGATTTGCGTGAGTTGTATGCGTGGGGGGTTTTGTTTTTGGGGTAGGTTGGTGTTGGTGGGTTGATATGGGGTTGGTGGGGGGGGGTTGTGTTTGTTGTTAGGTGGAGGGGTGGGGTGTGGTTTTGTATGAAGATTGAGTGGATGATTATGGGTTGTGTTATTTGTGGGTTTTAGGTTTTGTTTTTGAGTTGAAGTGGTGGTATGTTAGTTTCTTTATAATATTTATGCTTTTTTGTTTTGTTGGTATTAGGTTTACTTTTAGTCAGGATTTTTTTTGTGAGGGCTTTTGTTTTTTAGGTTGTTTATATAAGTAAGTATTTTATTTAATAATTCTTAACGTGTGATAAGTGTTAGTATACGTTTTTACTAAGGTAATCTCGTATATACTTATTATTAGTGAGTTTAAATTTGATTTTTAAGTTTGTAAAGATATCTTTTAAGTTAATGTTTATTATCTTTTTATATAAGGTAAGTTTGATATAAGGTCTTCTAACTATTAATAGGTTTTTTGGGCTTATTTTAGGCTTTTGAAATAACTTTAAATCTGAATATTGAGCGAAATTCTATTCCTCTTTGCTCAAAACTCCGGTGTTTATTATATTTTTTAAGTTGGGGGTTAAGTTTTTATTGTTCGTGTTGTATAAATTAAAGTGTGAAGCGAGAGAATGATTCCTTCCTTAACTACGTGTACTGCATATTATCCGGAATGCGATGCATTTCATTAGCACCGTGAATCACTGATAATGTAATGAACGTGAAAAGCATTTTCGCTGCGGGTGGGACCCAGTCGTAAAAGTAGCTTTGTAATAATGACTGCGATTTGACTAAAAACTAAAACGATAATTTATGTCTTGTCACTGTTCAGTGCTTTTGAAAGAATAAGTTGCTGTGACAAGGCCTATCATTATTTTTAAATAGATAAATTTCTATTCAAAAATACAATGGCAATCTAACAACAGTCAGCCTATTTTTTGTGCCTCATATTTCTCGAAGCTAGATGCATTGGTGCATCTCAACATACGCAGTTCACAAAATCTACCTAATTTTTTACCAATCTACCCGACCATTTTTTTAAAAAAGAGACAAATAAAAGGAATCTAAAATTTAGATGATGGCTACGGTAGCCTTAGCAATCAGAATTGAAGTACAGGAACGATACCCATGAAAAATATAAGACTTAGTTTATGGCAGTCATCAGGGAGGTGTGTTGAACATCACTGTATGAATGAAAATTTGTACCCGTTTAAGCTTCGCTGGACCCTCCGGGCTACCGGTCTAGTAATCCCGGGCAATCAAAAGTCAATTCATTACATCGCTGATCAAACATTGGCATAGACGTGGCGAAGCAACAGTCGTTTGTCAAATCTTGATCAGGTATACGCCAAATCGTGTTACAGCATGCATGAATGAAGGCGGTATGAAATGTTGGTTGCCATGATATTTTGTGAGAAATAAGTTGAAACATGCTTTCTAACTAATGCTATTGCTACGAAATTATGCTTTGTTATGAAACACATAGCTCCCCTTATTTTACTCTTTATGATTTCACATTACTGGAATGGTGAGTGATGTCACCAATTCGCCTCGGGAGTAATTCTATCAAAATATCAATGTGATCTTGGTCAATTTATCTCCACTCTCTCTTTAACAAGGAAACAAGCTGCTCTCTACCATTCGTAAGGTACAATCAGCGACTTTCATTACGTTTCAAGATACTCCGGATGCGTTTTCTATGGGATTCAGGTCAGGAGTACATTTAATCGAGTTTCAATATGCTGATCGGACATTTCAAATTGAGATGGTCATTTACGGCTATTAAATCCTAACTCAATCAACCTCCGTCGAATTGTTGACTTGGTTATTGATAAATCAAGAACCGCAGACATGTCTGCTAAAGACAGACTAGGATCAACTTTCACAAATCTCATGATTAAACGTTCTCTACGTTTAGATGTCTTGCGTGGCCAACCAGAACCTTCAATACGAGAGAACAGTAATTCAATGACACAACTGATGTGTATACAGTGCTTACCGTGGAACGGGATTTCTTCGTCCCACACCCATCTCGTTCCCATGGAATTCCAATGGGAAATCCCATTCCCACAGGAGTTTTCAAAATTTACACATATTTCCCATAATAATTACCTTGATAAATCTTTGTAGGTACCTCAGTGGGAACCCACAGGTAGTTTCGTAAGTTAGTAGGTAAAGGACTCTGCACTCACTCTATGGCTCTGCAGATAGGTCTGCGATCCATGATATTAAATTGCAGCACTCCTGTTAAAAGTTTGACAATGTCAGCGCCGTCCAAGCCCCCGGCATGGGAAAGCAGTGACGCTAAACCGCCATTTAAATCTGTATTATGTGTATTTTTGATGGTAGAAATTCAGTGATTCCTTCGAACATTTTCACCTCCTTTACATAGGAACACCGGATTTAAGGTGCCTATGTAACAGACCAAGACATTGGAGGAACCGAGAATGACATTAATGGCAGCAACAGAATTGGTGCAGTACATCTACAACAATCAACAGCCAAAATCTGATTTCTTGATTTAGGCCCAATTATCCCGGTACCGCTTAAATCATGGCAAACTGCTTCCCATCTAATTCGGCAATTAATCACAGCAACAATTTCATTAACCCTCGCCCCACTGAGGTGCTTTAACAGACGCGCCCTAATGGGAGGGGGCTCTCTCCTAATTTCAGAACCTATAGGTACAAATTCAAAACACAGTACACCGAAACAAAGCTCTCATAATGATGAGTACGAATATTATCATAGTTTTGATATTCGAGGTCATTGCGGAGGTGAAATGTAAGGTCAAAGGTCAAAACGATATATTTTTTATTATGATTATTGTTTCTTACCCTATCTCGAAAATCATTTGACCAGATGCACAACAAAATGCACCAAACGAAGGCTCTCATCATAAAAGGAAATAAGAAGCAAAATGTTGAGATTAGAAATGCCAATAAATATTAGAAAGTTTGTATTTTGTAGTCCGGTCCAAATACGAAAATTTCACAATTTTAAATTTTGAATTCAATTATTTTTATCATTTTCTGTTCAAATTGACGCGAGAACACTTTCTCTATAAATTCGAAAAGTTTTAATATCATTGGACACCTGAAAACATTCAAAGAGAAAATAGTGCGAAATTCGACAAATCTGTTGTACTTTCAAATTTTTGAAATCTCTTTGTGACGTAAGTATGCGGTCGATGTTATTCAAAATTGGTGGAAAGCTGTGGAATATGTGGAAAATAAGTTATCTAAAATTTGGAGTTCGTAGCTTCCTCCATTCAGGAGCTGTATAACATTTTCGGTGGGTGGCACTCAGCGCGCGCCCCCATCCCCCAGTGGGGAGAAGGTTAAGTAATGCATCCAACTTGTCATCTGGTATTGCTCTGCAATCTGCATGTCGCTTAGTACGCGATGCACACTATCAAATCAGCTAAAAGCATGTACGCATGCCATCCAGGTCGATATAAAAACATCCACGCTGAAGCGGTGACACACATAGTTCTCAATTCCCTTTCATTGACGTGAGAAAAGTCGGAAGCCGAAAAGGGCCTGTAATTTCAAAAATACGAACAGGTCGGTCACCCAATTTTTTCAGACAATTTTCCTTTAGGTCATGTAAACTAGATACATGCGCTTCTTTTAAACTGCTGATGCGCGATCCATTTCGCCCTGCTTGTAATCGCTCGGTCTATCATGACAAATGCTAATATCATTAAACCTGAAGGATAGGATTCCTTACCACCCACAAATAACCCTCTCCCGAAGAGTGATTCTATCAATGGATATAACCAGTGCGTTCGGTGCAGAGCAAGCAAATACATGAAAAATGTATTGTGTGAGATATTGCATTATTTTCAGCGCTACTCTATTAGTAGAGGATGCGTCATTAAATAATGAGGAATTCTAAATCTTAAAATGTGTGTATCTCAGAATGAATCTTTAAACAAGGAAATTAATCACTCATCCGTACAATATTCAGTCTTTGAATAAAAACGGGTCGCAGGCTGGACTTGTAATTTGAAAATAACAAGCCGAGTCCGAGTTGAAAAATGATCATTTTAAATACAGTACGTGCAAAAGATACCTCATGAAAAGTACACAAAGTTTTTAGTAATTACACGATTTCCACGGGATCTACGAGGGTCATCCTAAAAGTTCTCTGTTTTGTTGTTTAATTCATAAAGTACGTCAGATATCACAACGTATTGATTCTGGTATGTCAGGCTGTGCATATTGATTGAAATTGGAACTGTTAATTGTTGTGACTCGCGATCATTGCTTGAGAAATTGTGTGGTTCGCAAGAACATCGGTTCATTGTCTGACCGGACCTGTCATTTGATCATTGATATAATAGAATTAAGAGAGATGCGAGAGGAGATAGCGTTTTGTAAAACTGACATTCGTCAGTTAATCAAATTTCATGTTCTTTTGAATAAGTCGGACAGTAGAAACGCATGGTATCCTACATAGAAGGTTTGCAAGAACATTGTCTTCGTACGAGACTGTGAGGAAGTGGCACAAAAGTTTCTGTGGTGGAACTGAGGACGTTCAAGATGGAGTAAGTGAGGGCAACGCCGTGAAATAGGGCTATGGCTCTTGGCTATGTGGTGCGGGTCGTCCCTGTGACGATCACCTATCAGCTCAGGGTGGGGTTTAATGGTTGATCAGCTCTGAGGGAGTAGTTATTTTGTGGGTGGCTGTCCCAGGTTCATTACATTCGCCTATGACCGTGTAGTCTATGTCCGTATCGCTTTGTTGTTTATATCACTGTCGAGTGGTATGGTTTGAATGGGAGGGTCGGCCCGTGTAGGTAACCAGCTCAGGCTAACCGCGCAGCAGGTCTTCTACTTTTCTTGAGTAGTCAGAGTATGATCTATATGATATCGTCGCTGTGTTAAGTGTTAGTGTGGTCTCGCCTTTGCATCTGTCTGTAGCGGATGTTCTTTGGTTGTGTAAATCAGATTTGTGTCTATTTGCTGATTAGTCCTCTTTCGGTGTCATCTAACTGTTCTCGTCTTAGATCTAAATTTTGTAGTCTTGCTATGCTTTCGTTCCTCTATGTGGGTGTCTCTCTTTTTGTCAGATTCTGGCTGTCCGAGTACCGCTTGTGACGATGTTCATGCTGACCATGTGAGCTCACTACTCGAAGAAGACAACCGTTTGACATGTGAGGAGTTAGCGAACCAGGTTGGCATCAGTTCTTCTTCCATCCACCTCATCCTTACTGAGAAGTTGAAGAAACGGAAAGTGGCTGCCAAGTGGATTCCCCATCTGTAGATCATCACTTGAGTGAACGTGTACGGATTTGCTCCGCTCATCTCCGACGTTTTCGACGGAAAGGGAACAGCTTCTTGCATCGTATCATTGCTGGTGATGAAACATGGGCCAGAAGTTTTGAGCCTGAGCTCAAGCGCCAGTCAGCTCAATGGATTGGCCATGACGACCTACGTCCAACAAAGGCAATCAGAAGTCCTTCCCGCATCAAGTCACATCAAGTCCGCATCGTAGACAGACTTTAGCATCTTCAGGGGAAGAACCTATTTCCGTGAGATAAGGATAGCTGCAAATAATGTACTTCTGGTGTAAAGCCAAGTCACTCAAATGAGACATTTCAAATGTATGAGTGACGTTAGCAACAGCACGATGCAATCAAATCAAATTTTGATCAGCTTCATGTACAACATTTCTGAGTAATCTTGTAAGCTTGTAGACGCAAAAGAATGCATGTTCGCTTTACTTTGTCACTATACATTGTGCATCAAATGCAATTACGTGATTTATGCAATTTTACGTCGTCATTAACTCTCAAAATGCCTCTGACCGTGTTTCACAACGCATGCATTCTTCTAGAGTAAGTTCTAGTCTAAATATAGAGAACTGAGGGTGATATCACTCCGAAAACACAGCCAGAGACAATCTTTTCACAATAACTCATAGGATGATGGTCACCGCCTCTCAAATACGCAGTGTTTGGCAGCATATTCATGTCATTATGTACGGCTACTTAAACTGCTTATTGCATGTGAATTATTGAACCGTGTGCTTACTTGTAAACATTTGTCTTCATACATCAGACAATGTAGCATTATATCATGGATTGTTAGGGCCGTAATATCATACATAGACGAGGCTGTGTTAGCAGCCGAGACTGTCTGATATTTCTGTCCGCAAAATCCATGATATAATGCTATTGTATGTAACTCTTGAGAAGTCTATGAATATTGCAATTCTTGATCAGTGTTAGTCACAAATAATGGAGAGATAAAGAAATCTTTGATTGACTTTTATTGAAGTCTATGATAGTTTGCTCTCTCAATGCATTTTAATTCGTGAAAAGTTTGTAAATATGAATAGATTTGAAATTCAGATTTCTATGTAAAAATGATTTGAAATATCAGTTTACCAATTCATTTAAACCTAGATATACCAACAAAAATTATTACATTGTTTACCATGGGGTCTGTATGGACCCCAAATGTTTTATAGCCAGATTACACCAGGAATGTTTTCAGGATAAGTTAGAATTATGTTTCAAATGAAAATGTGCGTTATTCTCAAAACTAATAAATCTTTAATCTATGGCAAAATACTACATAACAAAGCAATTATATACATGTAGGACATAAGAACGTCACATGCTGAGCACAAAGTCCTTTGCTGCACTTTCTGCATAGTTTTGCACTTTTGCGGTCTTCTTGTCGAGGACAGAGATGACATCGTTTCTTGCTCTGACTTCCTGAGCCTGTGATTCGTTGACGTGGTACAGGATCAGGACCGACCCGTGTCGGCTGTTGATCGACTGCCACAACTTGCGCCGGGGACTTCGACAATGTCAAAAGGAATCGTCGTCTCCTTTGACCCGATCGTGCCTCAAATTCAGGATGGATACTGAAATGCATAAGCATCATTTTAGATACGTATGGATACATACATTAACTGGATGAAAAACTTACCTCAAAAACAAGACGAGAGTATTGTAAGCTGCGATATTCAGCAAATTCATGAAGAGAGCCATCGGCCATCTATTACATTTTCTTATGCAATTGTATGTCCTCAAAAGCTGGTCAAATGAATCCACGCCGCCTTTACAGTGGTAATACTCGAGTATCACTTCTGGCTTTCTGTGCTCCTCCTCTGAAATGTTATTTGACAAGAACTGGGTCGAAATCAGAATCACAGCTTTGTTCCTTTTTGGTACGTAAGAGAAAATAGCAACATCTTTTTGGAAACCAAAATTACTTGATTTGATTGAACGATGCGGTTTGGGCAGCATTTCTTTTGGTCAGCTGACGTCCAAGAAGGGTTCGCGCAAGAAGAAGACTGCTAAAGAAATTGTCCATATATACATTTCTACCTGAACCCGTCAGCATATCAGTCAACTCCAAGGCAACTCTCTGTCCTTGTTGTCTTTCAGGGACATTTCTGTTTCGGCCTATATTATGGAAGCAAATTCAAACAATAAAATGTTTCAGCATCAGCAAGTGCCCACAATTTTATCCCATACTTTCCGGGTTTTGATCGGTATATACATTTTAAAGCGGCAGGCAGCGTCCCTATAAACTTCACAAGTTGTTCATCCACTGTGACAGAGGATCCCGCCTTGTAAGCAGACTTGAAATTGGTGACAACTTCGAGAAAATATTTCTCAGTGGTGAAAATTTGTCGTTGGATTTCTCTGTCTGCGGTCATCAAAATGGATACTGGACATCAATTCAGTGAAGCGGTTTGCGAGACATGCACTGATTGTATATCTGCGACCTTCTGCGCTCCATAACTTAGAAAACTCTTGTTTTATTGTCATGAAAGCCCCAGCCATTAGTAAAGACACCAAAAAAAACAATACATCTCGTCAACAGAACAAAAAAAAAAAAAAAAAAAAAAAAACCCCCAAAAAAAAAAACACAAAAAAACAAAAAAAAAAACAAAAAAAAAAACCCCCACCAAAAAAAAAAAAAACTGGCATGTGCCCAATTAGCATAAGCGCCTTTGACCTTCGATATGGTGAAGTCAATATCTTTTTGCACAATTTGATTCGATAAGAATTAATTGAATACTTTGCTCTGGACTCAATCCACAAACATTTCTTGGCAGCTTGAGTTGGACCTTGGTGCTCTCTCAATATGGCCTTGGCCGTACATGACGATTTTTCTTGGAAGCGGAACTTTGGACCATCTTTCCTGGCCATTTTTCTCGAACATACCATAATATTGCTTCAGGGTTGTGCCGGATTCTGTAAAATATCACCTCGTCCATTCATTGAAGTTTCTTTCCATACTCGTTTCACATTTCCACTTCTGAAACAGGGTCCTCGATCACTGCATCGGATTCACTGCCGTCGGAGTCATTCTCATCAATTTCATCACTATCGCTAGAATTTTCTTTCAATCAGTCTTCGAAATTAAAATTTTAAATATGCTTGTAAAGTGTATAATTTAGAGTAAGATGGAAAATAATGCGTAGTATAATAATGATTTTAATTATTTATTATTTAAGAAATTTTTTACATTATGCTTATTATTGAGTTGAATTTGTGTAGAGAATATTTCGTTATTAAATACGTGTTAAGTTTTTAAGATCAAGGTAATGTTTAATTATTATTTTAAAAATGTAATTGATTTAATATAAATCACGTTTATTTTATAGAGAGATTGTTTATAATAATTAAAAAATAAAATTGATATTTATTTTGATGTTGTTAGGATGTGATATTGAGGAGTTGGTATTTTGTGTTATTTGATTTTTTTATTGTGGTTGTTATTTTAGGCGGTATTTATGAAAATGTTTTGATTTAAAAATGATCTGTTGTTATTATGAAAAATAATGGAACTGATGTAAAAAAATAAAGAAATAAGAAAAGAATGAGATAATAATAAAGGAAGAATGAGTAAAAGAATGAAATTAGTATATAAATAAATATATGATTAACGTAAAAAAAGAACGCTATAAAACTAAGGATAAGGTATATAGAATAAAAATAATTATAAATAAAAAAGAATAAAATGAATAAAATAAATAAAATAATAAGATAAATAGATGACTTTATAACTTATAATAATGATAGACAAACAAAAAAAATTCAAAGTGGATGTAGAGAAAATGCTTCTAAAAAAAGTGAAAAGAAAAGAAAAAGTATAAATAAAAAAAAATGCGAATAATATGAATTAAAAATAAATGGTAGAGGGAAAACTGATAAAATAAAAAAGAGCATGTAAAAAATGTAAATGCTTCTACATGAGAAAAACGTTATTATGCTGTTGTCGCTGCATTGTCCGGTCGAATGTGTTACAGTCACGAGTAACAATTCCAAACTATCCAAATTCAAATATGAGCATTCAAATCAAAATAAACCAACGTAGACAGCGCCTGAGACGTAACAGTCATAGAGAGAGAGAGAGAAAGAGATAGAATAAATAGAGATGAAAGAATTGCTCTATCCTGCATGTATCATCTTGATTTGAAATTTACGTCAATGCAAGACATAGATATCTATAAAAATAGAAACAGTGCTTCACATTCTGAACTTAAGATGTGTAGTACACACATATAGATATACAAAACAGTTTAAATGGCGGAAAATTGATATGAAAAGTAAAGAAAAAAGAAGGGGTCCAATTGGACCTAACGGTAGTTATCGTTACTATAACTGTAATTATCGTTCATGTCAACAAATATTTTTCAAATTTCAGTTTTGCAGCATAAACCGATGAAATTTAATCAGGTTTAGGTTCATATGAAGTTTTAATGAAAAATACTGCAAACAAAAAAATTGGCATCAGTGTTTGTGAGATATGGGGTCCATATCGACCCCACGGTATATTGAGGGTTAATGGAATCTCAAGCTGGAGTGACGGACGACGGCTCATGGCTATCTGGTACGGTGAGAATTCTATGCGAAATTGGCGGGCGTATAATGGTGCATTATATGCCCTCCAATGCCGAGCAACAATGCATTTCAAAATCATTTCAATCATTTCTATGACCTCCAAAACCATCAAGAGTGAAATACAATGTTAATTACGAGTGAGAATTGAAAGAGCGCATTTAAAAAATGGCGAATTCATCTTGAATTTTTGACGCATTTTTATTGAAGACAGTTGATGTTTGACATTCCATCCACAGTTCTGTATTGTAGATAACTCAGTAGCCATAGGATGCACATCATCATATGCAAGTCTGATTTCCGGCCTGGATCCCTGCAGAAACTCGTTTTGGAGGCCAGATTCAGACTTAACATGCTAAGTGCGCATCTCAACTTTGCTCCGGCAGTGGCTGCATATGAAACAACGAGCTGTGTAGATGCTGGAGAATGTGAACTAGACCTATTGACAATGTTCGACATCGGATAAAATGGCAGCTATACATATTTGTTCCCATCCTTCAGCTGAGGATGCAACGGAATATAGTTGAATTTTGAAGAATACCAACATGAAATTAAAACAAATAATGCAATTGATGGTCAGGAACAGGAGGCTGTTGCTAATGGTCGTGATGAAAAAATTCACTTTCTCTCCTTTATATTTATTGACCGATAGCAAGTTAAAATAAGTATGTACAATACATATTAGTAATATAAGTATTACTTATTAGTATGCTAAGTATTATATACATATAAGTATTGTACATACCTATTTTAAGTTACTGTCGGTCAATAAATACAAAGGAGAGAAAGTGAATTTTTTCACCATGACCTACAAGTAGTGCACTGGAAACAACCTTCAATGCATGCTTCAAGTTCTCTGCAACCGGATACGACTGCAAAATCACTCTGAAGATTTTAGAATTTGAATCGACATTATTGTTTACTTGTTTTAATTGTCATCACCTCTAATCCTGACATTCAAGAAGGGGACAAAAATAATAAAAGATTGATAAAATCCCTCACCTTAAATCCTGGTTTCGCAACAGGAGCTCTTCCTGGATTTAGACGCTTTACTGTTCCTTCAATGTTGTTAGCACCATTAAAGGCTTTGAGAATGCGAACGATTTCCAGATTTGTGCGGAGAGGGAATTCTTGTCCCGTCAGATTTATAAGATATTTCCATTTAGAGAACTGCTTTAGGAGGTCCTTCATGCAGATCAAATCTGCTTCAAGCACACTCCATCGTCCCCATACGACATCAACTGATCGACTAGACATAACAATATTTGGAAAGCAGCTAACTAATCTTTTCAAGCCTTCACGAAATGCTTTATTTGATTTGACATCCACATGGAAACAGTAAAAGTTCTGCGGTCGGTAAATGGCTCTCAGTAAACGCTCTACCTGCCCCAAATCCTTGAAGACAACCAAACTATAAGCAATTGGAAAATCCTTTTCTTCCTCTGTCATTGAATCCATTATGTATCTCCGGTCATTGATAAACGTTTCGCAGTTGATAGATAGGAATGTCTCGTCAGGCGTTATATATCCACGATATCTTTGGAATGTCAGAGCTTTTGTCTGTTCTCTCTCATCCTTGTCGAACAGCTTTTTGCATTGAACTTGCTTTACAATATGTTGAGGTAGAATTGATTTTCTAATTTCAAAACGATGAGGTAGCGATACCAATGCTTGTGAATGTATGTGGCGATTGTCATAAAAATAGGTATAACTGATGATTGTGACTGTAATAGCCATGCAACATATTAATGTAACACTTTTCAATGTTGGTCGTAGTACTCGCATCTTTCCTGATGTCAACCAAAAATCTAAAATGCAAAGCGTTGAAGTTTAGAATCATATGTATGATGCTGGAAACGTGGAATAAACAGCAAAAAACAGAGCTGCCAAGAGATTGTGGGAGATAGATGGCATGTCATTCAACTTGGGATCCTAATATGTGGAAATATGACGAATTTCATGCATAACTTTATCCTATCTTAAATTGATAATCAGTTTCACATTCAAAAGTAGCAAAAATTGAAGCCAAAGAATGAGCGACAATAAAGACTGTTGATCGTTTATTAAAGTAATTGAAGAAGAAAATGAAAACAGAGATAAATTGAAAAAACTCGGGAAAAATGACATTGTGCTTAAATTCGATGTTGTTGAAAGCAAATCTTTGAAATATTTACATCTATTCCCTTCACATCTGCAATCTCAAGCTGGAAGGCTACATTTTCTATCTTCCAACACCATGCCTAGCCTTCGATACTACTCCCACCTCGGGCGTGGCAGTCAATGCTACTCCCAAACTGGGCAATGAATACGATTCCCACTGCAGGAGTGGTATTCGATAACTGTCTCCCACAATGAGCGTAGCACTCAAAACGATTCACACACCAAGAGTAATATAGGTATTCGATAAGGTATATAACATATATATATATATATATTTACATATGCATGTTGTATATATTCGATAAGGTATTCGATAACTGACTCCCACACTCCACGATTGACACTGCAGGAGTAGCAATCGATGCAACGCGTGGCATTCGATACGATTTCCACCCGAGCGCGGAATTCGATAAGACTCGCGCTGCATGAATGGTGTACGATAACCGACTCCCACACCGTACGTCGCCGACTATCCGACCGTGCGTCGGATCCGACTGCGGTTGAGAAAGTTGATACGACTCCAACTTCAGGTAAAAGTACAGACATTCCGCAAAGATGGAAGTACTGCAAATGCTATGGAAGGAGCTCGCATGTAATGTGAGCTACCTGTGGCTTACCTGTGACCGTACATCTTTGAAAGATCGATGAATCTTTTCTGATTTGTACACTCGCGCTACTATCAAAGAATTAGCACCATCATCATTGTGAATTTATGGCTGAGTCCCGATTGTCATGTTGGCGCACAGCAGAAATGTTACAATATTCACAATTGGGCAACACTGATATAGAAAGCACTACATTTTATATGGCCAAGTACAAACTCATTATGTAATAGATAATGCATAGATTTGAGGTCATTATTTGCCATAATTAACGAGAGCAGCAGGCTCGAGGTTATTATGACAAATAATGACCGAAGAAATCTATGCTTTATCTGTCATAATGCATGACTTTTTCCACAGACGTCAGCACCAAGTTAATAATTTCCAATCAGGAAAATAGCTACCTGCTTCGTGGAACTTATTAACCTGTGGACATAGAAAGCCTTATAAAATCATGCATTGTAGACGTCTTTCATAACACATAGTTTAATGCAGATATCTCTGGTCTTCCTATAATCTCAGTGTACTAGAGATCATCAATTGACGTCTGCTACATGATGGATGCATGATAATATGGGGAATGAGCACTTGTGCACTGAATGCAAAATAACTTTCAAAAGTTATAGTGGTTTGACGAGGCATCGACGGCATTGCAAGAAAATAAGTAATCCACAAGCTATTGACATCACAGAAAATTCAAGAAAAGTGAAAACTAATTTAGATAATGCCACCAATATTGCTCTTGAGGAATCAGTTAGTGAATCCATAGTTGAACGCATAAATTCTCAGGAGGCAAATTGCGAGCTGAGGGAAAGAAACAATTTGAAATTTGAGAGTAAAAAGCAAGAGACTGATGATACAGAATCAGAAGTGATTCTTGCAGGGTTGCCAAACTCGTCCAGAAAAAAATCCGGACGCTCTAATGTTATATCATCAGAGTAAATATAAACATTAATTGTCTTCTATACTTAGCTGTGAATGGAAAATAATCATTATGCGTAAGATTGTCATCAATGTCATGCGTATCTCTTTTCCTCGTCATTCATAAATGACAGGCGATTTTCATTGTGAATGCGATAAAAATCTTGCACTGCTTTTTATGACACACCGCCAATTCGATTATTCACATTAACAAATACTCACTAAATCTCATAGCAAGCAGCTTCCCGAGAACTTTTCACACATAACTCCTTTAACTAATATAGGACAGTACAAACGCCTATTAAAAATTGATCAGCGCGCTTTACCGGTCCTATGATTTCGCGTAAATGATTGAAATCAACACTAATATCTATCATAAAATATTACATTAGTGCGCCTTAGCTATGATTGTGATTAAGAAATAGCATACAAAATCTATTAAAGAAAATGGATATCTCGCAGCGGGTGGATCTTGTATGATTTGCAGCTCACCAGAAAATAACATAAATACTTTTATAAAATTGTAAATACTAGTGCGAGCATCCCTTTGATTGCGCTACAAAGAAAATGCAATTTTACACAATATACATCAGTGCGCTGCCGCCTATGATTGTGTGCTACCAGAAAATAAAAACCTCGCGCAGCTGCCGCCTGATGGTTGAGTGTTATGAATCAACAAATACTATAAAGAATACAACGTCTCGCGTGCAATTCGTGATATTGCACGGTTACCAGAACAGAAAAAAACAAAGTCTATGAATAAACATAAATACATCATGTGATAGACAAATGATCACTGATCAATAACAATTTCACCCGTCTAGTATTAAATCGAACTCTAGGCCTCACTGAAATTTTTTGTCCGCATAATAAAAAAATCCACGATTTTATAAAAATTCTTCTTTGGCAACAAAACAATCTCTTTAAATAGTCTAAAAATGTTTACTGTTCATGATTCCTTCAATCACATCACTAGCACTATCGTGGTCTCATCATGATTGGATTAGTTCATCCGCCGGGATCAGCTTCGAGAGCTAAGTTCGTCGATTATTATGAGGGACTGCATTGTTTATCTGAATAATATGCTTGTTTAATGTGTTCCCATTCACGCCAGTAGTTGTTTCAACTGACGATCGCAACTCGCCGGACTGCCTGTTCAGAGGTTTCGGGATTGGAGACGATTTCTGTCTCCTTTGTGATCTACAGCTGACATTTGGATGTGTATAAATCGCGTCGCCTGAAAAGATTGAAATTCAAGCAATCGGAATCCGCGATTATGTTGGACATAAATATCTGCGAGAATCAATTGTGGGAACGGTCCTGGGAATGTGCTGATATCATCTTGCGAAAACCTTTGTTCCGTCAATCTTACACGGAACTAGCGCTTCGTCAACTAGATGTTTTCCCCGCCCCCCGTATATTGGATAAAATGCATCATTTATTGTACCCATACCGAAAAAAGTCGGATAGTCCATTCCATTCTATGACTAATAGACTAAATAATCTCTTCTCCTGCCAATTATTGCCAAAGGTGTTCGAAAGGGCTTTGTATTAGGCTTCGATGAAAGGTCTCCCTTTTTTGGAATTCTTTGGCAGCATTCAACACGCTTACTCGCTCCATATGTCTCAACAACGATGTGCCCCCCCCTCCCCCACCGATGAATCCGATCCGTCCTCCCCCCTCCTTAATCGTGTGAAATTTCATAATCTATATTACCCTCTTTCATGGAATGCCCGACCCCATCAATCCTAACTGTTAAGATCACATGCCTCGCGATTATTCAAAGGCTTTTCGGATTAAGCTTCAATCAATTCTGCTTGGCTGAACTCAACCTCGTTCGTTGGAATTTCAATCCTATGCTCTCATTGCATGGATTGGAGCTCCCCTCCTAACTTGTAGGGTAATTCGTTCGTGACGTGAACTCTGAACGTTGGTGCGTTATGTGCCGTATTGATAAGGCAATCCGGGTGCCTGTTGATTGACATCCCATTCTGGCGGCTTCGCAACATGGCTCTGTCTTAGGCTCCATACTTGTTTGCTTTGTTCATTGGCAACGCGCCTGAAACAATTTTGACTCTCACACGAGTTGCGCTCTGTTGGTCAAAGTAATGCGGATGCACGCTCTTAATTCTTCTCTATTGAGTCAGCTGCCTTCAATTGACAATCCATCTGTCCCAATAATGCTGGACTATGTTCTGTTGGTCGTCGGTCACTGGTCAAAACAAAAATTGCCAACCTTACTCCTAAATCCAAAAAAAAAGTGCCCAGCCAGATTGTTGATTCAATGGTGGCGGTCGTAGTCAGAAATGATTCTGCGGCCCCGCCCCCGCTGCTACCGCGTATTGAATAACATCGAACTTGACAATAACCTTCACTTACGATTCTCGGTGTGACTCTGGACAGATTGATCTTCACAGTGGATACTAAACATTCGCTCAATCGTGTGATTCCTCTTCTGCATCAAGGCGTTCTGTATATTACTACTCCCCCCGGAGCATCTTTATCTTTATTATTTTGTTAAAGCAATTTGTTGAGGGAAAAGGAAGTTTGGTTGAGGTTTGTCCAAATCTTCTATTATGTCAATCATAACTTTATGCTATCGCACACCCTATTTTGGCTTTCGTTTGTAATCGTTTGCCGGTGCCTCCATCATAAAGATTCACTGGAATAGAATCCAAAAGAGAGCCCCATCATATTATTTGCGATTTTGTCATTATGTCGAGTGGCTTTGTAACTCGGTAATCGCGTGACCAGAATATCCGGGGAAAGGTCTAGCACGCTGAAATTTCTTAGACAAGTGGTAGATCTGTCTCGTTGAGCATCCTTTGCATCAATTATCTACCCGTCACAGTGCGCCGATTCGCCTCGCGCGCGTTTTCACACGGCTCAGGGTGTGGCTGCGCCACTCTGCACTCGACACCAGACGGCCCACTCCCCACGACACTCCCACCACAGCACTGTTTCACGGGTCACTATGCTCTGTCACTGTATTGTTCCAAACGAACAGGAACGCCCCTCCCTTACGAATTCGTTCTTATCCTTGAGTGGTTGTAATGTTGGCAAATTAGTAACCACCCAACGTTTTGGGTTCCCATGTACCACGCTCTGCGGTTGTTGAGCATGCAATCTCAATACGGCGCGTCTACTTCTATTTCCTGTCTTATTTCTCGTAGTCTCATGTCCATAATGTATCCTTTATGCATTGTCCTTTTTGATCTTTTCATTCGCTTGTCTTGCAATATACACCCTTACTTAACTTACCTTACTTACTTACTTACCGTAATTACATACTAAATCCTCTATTCCACTCCAGCAGCCGATTGTGTGTGGTCTGGAATAACAAAAGCCCCCCCTCAATCGCCTGCACAAGAACTCGTTGAATCAGCGGATATATTGCGTGCTTTTCGCGAATATCTTGCCCGTGCCCAATAGTCGCATCCTAGCCGTTATTTCTTCCTTGTAGTGGCCTGTGATATCATTGTTGCATGTGCCAGCTGTTTCATTCCCTCCTCAAACTTAAATGGTTGCCGATGTCATCAAACTTTGTTATTGTGGGACATGAGACCTGCATGAAGAAAAACGTCACTGTTTTTGCCCAATCTTTTGTTGTCTTGTTCCTTATCCACTGAATGATCGCTGAATCGTGCGGTTTTTGTGTGGGACACAGCCAGCGAGTTGGAAAACCGCCGGAAGTGAATTGGATCTATTAATTCCGAACCCGGGAATTAATTCTATTTTTCGCCGGAATTGGAATTGGAATTGGACACGATATTTAAAATCTACTGGAATTGGAATTGGACATTTTGACCTTGATAAACGCTCAATGGCCACTTTTTCAGATATTAGACCGACGTGATAAATCTATTTGTACAAAAAAAATTGAAATCACGAGTATTCGGCGGGGTCGCCGTTGTGTTAACCTGCACGTACAGAGATAAGACGAGAAGGATAGATCGATAGAGCTGAGTTTTTTTTATATGCTTGAATATCTCGCAGATCTATTCTATCTCTCAAATAAAGAGAAATTAAGCATATTTATCTATTTGGTTGACATATTATCTGCAACTCCAATCACAACATATTGACTCAAATATTGATTTGAATTTGATCGACTATAATTACACACAATACGAACCTCAACGATAAATGGAAAAGAAAAACTTTAAACTTACAGCCTTCACTTCTTGATGTTGAATTCACTTCAAAATTCGATCGGCACCATCACATATACCAGAATTATACATAAAATTATCATGAATATCATTGCGTCACTTATACCGTCAATCTTTCCAAAATCGCCGCTCGTTGATGTAAGCTGGTGTGTTCCAGCCATACGCTACGCTGTGTTGTTTTCGCTGGTAGGCAGTTGATAGTTGTTACTTTCTGTTTCAAGTTACACCGCGAGAGCATGGAGTTCTTCTAACAGCTACTGCAGATTGTCGTATGTGTTGTTGTTGGTAGTTGTTGTTTCAATTTCTCTTCGTCTCTATTTATGCAAATTTTTTGAACAAGGTTGACGTAAATCTACGTTCTTTGGCAAAATTAAAGTTTCCTTTAATCTCGGCTCGTTAGCCTTCCACCCAACACCTGTCGTTCTTTTCACGGAATTTTCATCAATTCTC
>CAJQUW010016008.1:0-7500 GCA_907163375.1 Prostheceraeus crozeri | reverse complement strand
ACTCTCAACTCTCACCTCTCTCCTCTCTCCTCTCCTCTCTCTCTCTCTCTCCTCTCTCTCCTCTCCACTCTCCTCTCTCTCCTCTCCTCTCTCTCCTCTCCTCTCTCCTCTCTCCTCCCTCTCTCCTCTCTCCTCTCTCCTCTCTCCTCCCTCTCTCCTCTCTCCTCTCTCCTCCCTCTCCTCTCTCCTCTCTCCTCTCCTCTCTCCTCTCTCCTCTCTCCTCTCTCCTCTCTCCTCTCTACTCTCTACTCTCTACTCTCTCCTCTCTCCTCTGTCCTCTGTCCTCTCTCCTCTCTCCTACTCTCTCCTACTCTCTCCTACTCTCTCCTACTCTCTCCTCTCTCCTCTCTCTCCTCTCCTCTCCTCCTCTCTCTCTCCTCTCTCCCTCTCCTCTCCTCTCTCTCCCTCTCTCTCCTCTCCTCTCTCTCCCTCCTCTCCTCCTCTCCTCTCTCCCTCCTCCCTCTCTCTCTCCCTCTCTCTCTCCTCTCTCTCCTCCTCTCTCCTCTCCTCTCCTCTCCTCTCTCTCCTCTCCTCTCTCTCCCTCTCCTCCCTCTCTCTCTCCCTCTCCTCTCCTCTCTCTCCCTCTCTCTCTCCTCTCTCCTCTCCTCCTCTCTCTCTCCTCCTCTCTCCTCTCTCTCTCCTCTCCTCTCCCTCTCTCTCCTCCTCTCTCTCCCTCCTCTCCTCTCTCCCTCTCTCTCTCTCCCTCTCCTCTCTCCTCCTCTCCTCTCTCCCTCTCTCTCCTCTCCCTCTCTCTCTCCTCTCTCTCCCTCTCCTCTCCTCCTCTCCCTCTCTCCCTCTCCTCTCTCTCCTCCTCCCTCTCTCTCCCTCTCTCCTCTCTCTCCCTCCTCCTCTCTCCCTCCTCCCTCTCCCTCCCTCTCCTCTCTCCTCTCTCTCCCTCTCCTCTCCTCCCTCCTCCCTCCTCTCTCCCTCTCTCTCCTCCCTCTCCTCCCTCTCCCTCTCTCTCCCTCCTCTCCCTCTCTCCCTCCTCTCTCTCTCCCTCCTCCCTCTCTCTCCCCTCTCTCTCCTCTCTCTCCTCCTCTCCTCTCCTCTCCTCTCTCTCTCTCTCTCTCTCTCCTCCCTCTCGCTCTCTCTCCTCCCTCTCCCTCTCTCTCCTCCCACTCCCTCTCTCTCCCTCCCTCCTCTCCTCTCTCCTCCTCTCTCCTCTCTCCCTCTCTCCTCTCCTCCTCTCCCTCCTCTCCTCTCCTCCCTCTCCCTCTCCTCCTCTCCTCCTCTCTCTCCTCCTCTCCCTCTCCTCCTCCTCCCTCTCTCTCTCCCTCCTCTCCTCTCCCTCTCTCTCTCTCTCTCTCTCCTCTCCCTCTCCTCTCTCTCTCTCTCCTCTCCCTCTCCTCTCCTCTCCCTCCCCTCTCTCCTCTCCTCTCCCTCCCCTCTCTCCTCTCCTCTCCCGCCCCTCTCTCCTCTCCTCTCCTCTCTCCCTCTCCTCTCCTCCCTCTCCTCCTCTCCTCTCCCTCTCTCCCCTCTCCTCTCTCCTCCCTCTCCCTCCTCTCTCCTCTCTCCTCCCTCTCTCCTCCTCTCTCCTCCCTCTCTCCCTCTCCTCTCCTCCTCCTCTCTCTCTCCTCCCTCTCTCCTCCCCTCTCCCTCTCTCTCTCCCTCCCTCTCTCTCTCCCCTCTCCCTCTCCTTTCTCCCTCTCTCTCTCTCTCCCTCCCTCCTCTCCTCCCTCTCTCCCTCTCCCTCTCCTCTCCTCTCTCCCTCTCCTCTCCCTCCCTCTCTCCCTCCTCCTCCCTCTCCCTCTCTCCCTCTCTCTCCCTCCTCCTCCCTCCTCTCCCTCTCCTCTCTCCCTCCCTCTCTCTCCTCTCCTCTCCCTCCCTCTCCCTCTCCTCTCTCCCTCCTCCCTCTCTCCTCTCCCTCTCTCCCTCCTCTCTCTCCCTCCCCTCTCCTCTCCTCTCCCTCTCCTCCCTCTCTCCTCTCTCCCTCCTCTCTCCTCCCTCCTCTCTCCTCCTCTCCTCCTCCCTCCTCTCTCCCTCCTCCTCTCCTCTCCCTCCTCTCCCTCCCTCTCTCCTCCCTCTCTCTCCTCTCCCTCCCTCTCCTCTCCCTCCTCCCTCTCTCCCTCTCCTCCCTCCCTCTCTCTCCTCTCCCTCTCCTCTCTCCTCCCTCCCTCCTCTCTCTCCCTCTCTCCTCTCCTCTCTCCTCTCTCCCTCCTCTCCCTCCTCTCTCCCTCTCCCTCCTCTCCCTCTCTCCTCCCTCTCTCCCTCCCTCTCTCTCCTCCCTCTCCCTCTCTCCTCCCCTCTCCTCTCCTCTCCCTCTCCTCTCCTCCCTCCTCTCTCTCCTCTCCTCTCCTCCTCTCCTCTCTCTCCCTCTCCCTCTCTCCTCTCCCTCTCTCCCTCCCTCCTCCCTCCTCTCTCCCTCTCCTCCCTCCCTCTCCTCTCTCTCCCTCCTCCTCCTCCCTCCTCTCTCCCTCCTCCTCTCTCCCTCCTCTCCTCTCCCTCCTCCCTCTCTCCCTCCTCTCCTCCCTCTCTCTCCTCCCCTCTCTCCCTCCTCTCCTCCTCTCCCTCTCCCTCTCCTCTCCTCTCCTCTCCTCCCTCTCCTCTCTCTCCTCTCCTCCCTCTCTCCTCCCTCCTCTCTCCTCTCTCTCCCTCCTCTCCCTCCTCTCCCTCTCCTCTCTCCTCTCCTCCCTCTCTCTCCCTCCTCCCTCTCTCCCTCTCCTCTCCTCTCCTCCCTCCTCTCCCTCTCCTCCCTCCTCTCCCCTCTCCTCTCCCTCTCCCCTCTCTCCCTCCTCTCCTCTCTCCCTCCTCCCTCCCTCTCTCCTCTCTCCTCCCTCTCCCTCCTCTCCCCCTCTCTCCTCTCTCCTCTCCCTCCTCCCTCCCTCTCTCCCTCCTCTCTCCTCCCTCTCTCCTCTCTCCCTCTCCCTCTCTCCCTCCTCTCCTCTCCCTCCCCTCTCTCCTCTCCTCTCCCTCCCCTCTCTCCTCTCCTCTCCCTCCCCTCTCTCCTCTCCTCTCCCTCCCCTCTCTCCTCTCCTCTCCCTCCCCTCTCTCCTCTCCTCTCCCTCCCCTCTCTCCTCTCCTCCCTCTCCTCCTCCTCTCTCCTCTCCCTCTCTCCTCTCCCCTCCTCCTCTCTCCTCCCCTCTCCTCTCCTCTCCCTCCTCTCTCTCCCTCTCCTCTCCCTCTCCTCTCTCCCTCTCCTCTCTCCCTCTCTCTCCTCTCCCTCTCTCCTCTCCTCTCTCCTCCTCTCTCTCCCTCTCCTCTCTCCCTCCTCCCTCTCCTCTCCCTCCCTCTCCTCTCTCCCTCTCTCCTCCTCCTCTCCTCTCTCCCTCTCCTCTCTCCCTCCTCTCCCTCCTCTCCTCCTCCTCTCTCCTCTCCCTCCTCTCTCCTCTCCCTCTCTCTCCTCCTCTCTCCCTCTCTCCTCTCTCCCTCCCTCTCTCTCCCTCTCCTCTCTCTCCCTCTCCTCCTCTCTCCTCTCCCTCTCTCCTCTCCTCCTCTCCCTCTCTCTCCCTCCTCCTCCTCTCTCTCCCTCTCCTCTCCTCCTCTCCTCTCTCCTCTCTCCTCCCTCTCTCTCTCCCTCCTCCCTCCTCCCTCTCCTCCTCTCCTCCCTCTCTCTCTCTCTCCCCTCCTCTCCCTCTCCTCCCTCTCTCCTCCCTCTCTCCTCCCTCTCCTCTCTCTCTCCTCCCTCCTCTCCCTCCTCTCCCTCTCCTCTCCCTCCTCCTCCTCTCTCCTCTCCCTCTCCCCTCTCCTCTCCCTCCTCTCTCCTCCCTCTCCCTCCTCCTCCCTCTCTCCTCCTCCTCCCTCTCCCTCCTCTCCTCCCTCTCTCCCTCCCTCTCCTCTCCCTCTCCTCTCCCCTCTCTCTCCTCTCTCTCTCTCTCTCTCCTCCCTCTCTCTCTCCTCCCTCTCCCTCTCTCCTCTCTCCTCCTCCCCTCTCTCTCCCTCCCCTCTCTCCTCCTCTCCCTCCCCTCTCTCTCCTCCTCCTCTCCCTCTCCTCTCTCCCTCCTCTCTCCCTCCTCCCTCTCCTCTCTCCCTCTCCTCCTCTCCCTCCTCTCCTCTCTCTCTCCTCTCCCTCTCTCTCTCCTCCCTCTCTCCTCCCTCCTCCCCTCCTCTCCTCTCCTCTCTCTCCTCCTCTCCTCTCCTCCCTCTCTCCTCCTCTCTCCTCCTCCCCTCTCCTCTCCCCTCTCCTCTCCTCTCCTCCCTCCCCTCCTCTCCTCTCCTCCCTCCCTCTCCCCTCCTCTCCCTCTCTCCCTCCTCTCCCTCTCCTCCCTCCCTCTCTCTCCCTCTCCCTCCTCCTCCTCCCTCTCCCTCCTCTCCTCCCTCCTCTCCCTCCTCTCCCTCCCTCCTCTCTCCTCCTCCCCTCTCCTCCTCTCTCCTCCTCCTCTCTCCTCCTCCCCTCCTCTCCTCTCCCTCTCCTCTCCTCCTCCCTCCTCTCCTCTCTCCCCTCTCCCTCCTCCTCTCCTCCTCCCTCTCCCTCTCTCCCTCCTCTCTCTCCTCCTCCCCTCTCCCTCTCCCTCTCTCCCCTCTCCTCTCCTCCTCCCCCTCTCTCTCCTCCCTCCTCTCCTCTCTCCTCCCTCTCTCCCTCCTCCCCTCCTCTCCTCCCTCTCCTCTCCTCCTCCCTCCTCTCCCTCCTCTCCCCTCTCTCCCTCCTCTCCTCCCCCTCTCCTCCCTCCTCCCTCTCTCCTCCCTCCCTCTCCTCTCCCTCCCTCTCCTCCCCTCCTCCTCCCTCTCTCCTCCCTCTCTCCCTCCTCTCCCTCCTCTCCTCCTCTCCTCCTCTCCCTCCTCTCCTCTCCCTCCCCTCTCCTCTCCCTCCTCCTCCCTCTCCCTCCTCTCTCTCCTCTCCCCTCTCCTCCCTCCTCCTCTCCCCTCTCCCTCCTCCTCTCCCTCTCCCTCCTCTCCCTCCCTCTCCTCTCCCTCCTCCTCTCCTCTCTCCCTCTCTCCCTCTCTCCTCCTCCTCCCTCCTCTCTCCCTCCTCTCCCTCCTCTCCTCCTCTCCCTCTCCCTCCCTCCTCCTCTCCCTCCCCTCTCCCTCTCTCCCTCTCTCCTCCCTCTCCCCTCCCTCTCTCCTCTCCCTCCCTCCTCCCTCTCCTCCTCTCCCCTCCTCCTCCCCTCCTCCCTCTCCCTCCCTCCTCTCTCCTCCCCTCTCCTCTCCCCCTCCCTCCTCCTCTCCTCCTCTCCCCTCTCCTCCTCCTCCTCCTCCCTCTCCTCCTCTCCCTCCCTCCTCCTCTCCTCCCCTCCCTCCTCTCCCTCCCTCCCCTCCTCTCCCTCCTCTCCTCCTCCCTCTCCTCTCCCTCCTCCCTCCTCTCCCTCTCCTCCCCTCCTCCCTCTCTCCCTCTCTCCTCCCTCTCTCCTCCTCCCCTCCTCCTCCTCTCCCTCTCCCACTCCTCCTCTCCTCCCCTCTCCCTCCTCCCTCCTCTCTCCCTCCTCTCTCCTCCCTCTCCTCTCCTCTCCTCCCTCTCCCCCTCTCCTCTCCTCCCTCTCCCCTCCTCTCTCCTCCTCCCTCTCTCCCCTCTCTCCTCTCTCCCTCCTCCTCTCCCTCTCTCCCTCCCTCCTCTCTCCTCCTCTCCCCTCTCCTCCCCTCCCTCTCTCCTCCTCCCTCTCCCTCCCTCTCCTCCCCTCTCCCCTCTCCTCCCTCTCTCCTCCCTCCTCCCTCCCTCCTCTCCTCCCTCTCCCTCCTCCCCTCTCCCCTCTCCCTCCTCTCCCTCCTCCTCCCTCTCCCCTCCTCCCTCTCCCTCCTCTCTCCCTCCTCCTCCCCTCTCCTCTCCCCTCTCCTCTCCCTCCCCTCCTCCTCTCTCCCTCTCCTCCTCCTCCCCTCTCTCCTCTCCTCCCTCTCCCTCCTCTCCCTCTCCCTCTCTCCCTCCCTCCCACCCTCCTCTCCTCCCTCTCTCCTCCCTCCCTCTCTCCTCCCTCTCCTCTCCTCTCCTCCTCCCCTCCTCTCTCCCCCCTCCCTCCTCCTCCCCTCCTCCCTCTCCTCCCCTCTCCTCCCCTCCCTCTCCTCTCCTCCTCCTCTCCCTCCTCTCCCCTCCTCCTCCCTCTCTCCTCCTCCCCTCCCTCTCTCTCCCTCCTCCCTCCTCTCCCCTCCCTCCCTCCTCTCCCCCCTCCTCCCTCTCCCTCTCCCTCCTCCTCCTCCCCCTCCTCCCCTCTCCCCTCTCTCCCCTCCTCTCCCCTCTCTCCTCTCCCTCCCCCTCCTCCTCCTCTCTCCTCCCCTCCCCTCCCTCCTCTCCCTCTCCTCTCCCTCCTCTCTCCCCTCTCCCCCTCCCCTCCCCCCCTCCTCCTCTCCCCTCCCTCCTCCTCCTCCTCCTCCTCCCTCTCCTCCCTCCTCCCCCTCTCTCCTCTCCCTCTCTCCTCCCTCTCTCCCTCCTCCCCTCCTCCCTCCTCTCCCTCTCCTCCCCTCCCTCCCTCTCCTCCCTCTCCCCCCCTCTCCTCCTCCTCTCCCCTCTCCCTCCTCCTCCTCTCCCCCCTCTCCCTCCTCTCCTCTCCTCTCTCCCTCCCCTCCCTCTCCCCTCCCTCCCCTCTCACCCTCCTCTCTCCTCTCCTCCTCCCCCCTCCCTCCCTCTCCTCCTCCTCTCCCCTCCCTCCCTCCCTCCCTCCTCCCTCCCCTCCTCCCTCTCCCCCTCCCTCCCCTCTCTCTCCTCCCTCCTCTCCCCTCCCCTCCTCCCTCCTCCTCCTCCCTCCTCCTCTCTCCTCCCTCCCTCTCCTCCACTCCCTCCTCCCTCCCCTCCCTCTCCCTCCCCCTCCCTCTCCCTCTCCCCTCCCCTCTCCCCTCTCTCCCTCTCCTCCCCTCTCACCTCCTCCCTCCCCCCTCTCCTCCTCCCCCCTCCCTCTCCCCCTCCTCTCACCCTCTCCTCCTCTCCCTCCCTCCCCTCCTCCCTCCTCTCCCTCCCTCCCCCTCTCCTCTCCCTCCCCTCCTCCCTCCCTCTCCCTCCCCCTCTCCCCTCCCCCCTCCTCTCCCTCTCCTCCCTCCTCCCCTCCCCCTCCCTCCTCCCCCTCCTCTCCTCCTCCCCCTCCTCTCCTCCCTCCCCTCCTCCCCCTCCCTCCCCTCCTCTCCCTCCTCCCCCACCCCTCCCCTCCCTCCCCTCCTCCCTCCCCTCCTCCCTCCCCTCCTCCCTCCCCTCCTCCCTCCCCTCCTCTCCTCCCTCCCCCTCCCCCCCTCTCTCCCCTCCCTCCCTCCTCCCCTCACCCCCCTCCCTTCCTCCCTCCCCCTCTCTCTCCCATCTCCCTCCCTCCCCTCCTCCCTCCTCCCCTCCTCCCCTCCTCCCTCTCTCCCTCCTCCTTCCCCTCTCTCCCTCCTCTCTCCTCCCTCTCTCCCTCCCCTCCCTCCTCCTCTCCCTCCTCCCCTCTCCCCTCCCTCTCACCCTCTCCTCTCCCCCTCCCTCCCCCCCTCTCCCTCTCTCTCCCCTCCTCTCCCTCCCTCCTCCTCCTCCCCTCTCCCCCCCCCTCCCTCCTCTCCCCCTCCCTCTCTCCCTCTCCTCCTCTCCCCCTCCCTCTCTCCTCTCCCTCTCTCCTCCCCTCTCTCCTCTCTCCCCTCTCTCCCTCCCCCCCCTTCCCCCTTCTCTCTCCTCCCCCC